>JAOVYX010016725.1:0-23882 GCA_035668315.1 Drosera spatulata
CGTCGCTAATCCGTCGCTAAAATACATTAGCGACGGATGTTTTCGTTTTAGCGACGGAAAAATTCCGTAGCTAAAATAAAGAATTTTTGTAGTGAAGCAATCACTCGATTACGCATTCAATGTGTGAGTATGTGGTTGAGTCTCGACACGAAACTATCCTCTCGAAGTCAAAAAATGTCATGGATCATACAACGAGTGACCAAATCGTTGAAGCATTAGGCATACCCATAAACCATAATCATGCAATAATAAAAATCTAGATTAACGACTCAAAGTGACATTGATATAATCAACCAACTATGTCACAACCCTAATAAAAGGTTTAACTTATGGTTCGAGTGTTAAGACAATTCAACAAACACATGGCATTCATATAAATCATCTTAATACAAAACGGTAATCAAACGAGTAAAGAAACTCTAAAACGATCACGAGATGAAATCCACGTCGATCCGATGGAGATCTTTGTCGTTGCTTCAATCACCTTCCAATTGTGGTCGCAGTCTCTTCCAAATCACCTTTAAATCCTAATTGTGGTTTTTGTGTGATATGATGATGAATGACCATGATTTGGGGCCAAAAGGGGTATTTATAGGCTTGATAAACGCATGGGAATCTTGTAAATCACGCCCGGGCGTGGAATTCAAGGCGTTGAGCGCTTTAGCCTGAACACTAAACACATTGGTTGGAAAAGTTAAACAGCACCCGGGCGTGGAATACAAGGCGCCCAGGCGCTTTAGCCTGAACACTAAACACATTGGCTGGAAAAGTTGAACCGTGCCTGGGCGTGGATATGGCCTATGCCCGGGAGCTTCAGGGAAAGACTTGGTTCCAACTTTGATGTTCATGTTGACTCGCGCCCGAACGTGATATTGGTCTGCGCCTAGGCGCTTTGGTAGAAAACCCGGTTGTCCTTTTTCTCGCAATCCCTTCTACTTTTGTCACGCTTTGACTCCGCTTAGTGTTTTGCTCGGTCATGCATCCGTTTTCGACTCTTTGGTCTGTCCTTTCTCTCGTTTTTACCTACAAAACACATCAAGGTGTCAACGCTCATAAATATAGCAAATCGAACTAAAATCAACATGAATGTGCACACAAAGATGTCAAGATATTACATAAATAGATGATAAAACTAAGCGTGAATCAGGTTAAGCATATGCCCTTCCCCCCAGGATATGGAGTGTTCCCCTAAGAACATGGTAAAATCATTACACCTCAATCAAAAATTTGTCTGGTATTGATTCGAGTAGCAAACTTGTATACGACAAATCTCATTATAAAAGGAGATTGTAGTTTCATGTATATGACATCTTGAAGATATCAATATACACAGTGTTGCCTTCTATATTTGTGTGATTATACGCTGCATTTTCTCATCAATTATAACACATTATCAGTAAGAGTTTGCCCAGTTCAAGTTCACTTTCGATCTTATTTTATCCACCGTAAATGTAATTGAGATGAGATTATTAATTCTATTTATACACATATCAGTTTATCACCACTTCTAGAGTGGTCTAATGGAATAAAGCCGGTCCGATTAACCGTTAGGTGTAGGGTTCGAATCTGTTCACGTAAAATTGGTATTGTTCACATAAAATTGGTAATGTTCACATAACAAAGACAATATAATCACTATTCACTGATACCGTTCATGTCCACTTAAAATCGAAGCACATATCCATGTAAAATTGTTGCACACATCGTTCATGTTACTATTTGTTATTACTAATATTATTATTTATGCACTATTAACTATGGTTATATTTTCAGAATGGCAAACCTTATCAATCTGGAGATTGTTGCTCTTGACATCTGGGACAATAATTATTTGACGTGGGTTCTGGAGGTCAAAATGCACCTTATCGCGAAAGGACTAGGTGATATCATATAAGATAGTAATGAAACGTCCTAACAAGACAAAGCAAGAACGTTGATTTTTCTTTGTCACCACCTCCATGAAAACCGAAAAACTGAATATTTAAAGGAAGAAGAACCTTTAATTTTATGAAATAATTTGAAAGCAAGAGATGACCATAAGAGAACCGTAGTACTACCACACACCCGAAGCGAGTGGCAGAATCTGAGGTTGCAAGACTTCATAAGTATTACTGAATATAATTCTGAGGTATTCAGAATTATTTCAAAATTGAAATTGTACGTTGATAAAATAACAAATGCAGATATGCTCGAAAAAATATATACCATCTTCCACGCATCAAACATGACCTTACAAGCACAATATCGTATGATGGGATTTTAGAAATTTTATGACTTGATAGCCTACCTGCTTGTTGCTGAAAAACACAACGAACTATCGTTACAGAATCATAGAGTTCGTCCTAGTGAATGTCTAAAATATTTATAACATATCCTGAAGGTAATGGTAACTCTTTTCATGGGCACAGACGAGGACACGGCCGTGGCAATGGTCATGGTCGTGGTCAAGGACGTGGTCAAGGATGTGGACATGGGCGAGGTAACAATAATTATAATTACCTCACACCCCTTAATAACTCAGGATCGCATAAAGTAGAAGGAAAATGGAAAAATACATGGGTCAATTCTAAGATCCAAAATTAGCAAAAGCATGTTGAAGATTCATGTTATAAGTGCGATGGTAAAGGTCATTGATCAAGAACTTGTCGAACACCAAAACAATTGGTGGATTTATACCAACAGTACCTTGGAAAGGGTAAATAGGTAGAGGCCAATCTTGCTACTCAAGAAACAATAACTCCTGATAATGTTGTCCAGGAACAACCAGTACCAGAAGCTAAAGTGTTGGAAGCCACAACTCATTTTAATGTAGCAGATTTTATCCAGTCAAATATGCATCTTTTAGATGAAGATGATATGACTTATTTGTAATCTTTATTTTATGCAACTATGTTTATTGTTAAAGTTTTTATTTTATGTGTTGGAAAAAAATCATGTACTTTTGTTTGAATTGAAAAAAGAGTTTGATCATTTGTGTGTTTATCCAAAATATTTATAGATAATTACAAATGGGAGAGAAGATACATGTATAGCGGATTGTGCCATGACTCATACTTTTCTCCAAAATAAAAGATATTTTTCTCATTTAACATTAGTACGAGTAAATATTGGCAACATTGCTGAAAACGTATATTTAATCGAGGGATCTGGAATAGAAAAATTAGCACTTCTAAATGGTACTAAATTTCTTATAAAAGATGTTTTGTATTCCTCAAAATGTAAATGGAATTTATTGAGTTTTAAGTATATACGATTAAATGGTTTCCATGTGAAAAAAAGGAAGCGAACAAGATAAGGAATATCTTTATAAAATATTAATAGTATCATGCCAAAAGCATATACTAGAGAAACTTCCAATATTCTTTTCTGGATTATATCATACGACTATTAGAATAATTGAGTCATATGTTACTGTGAACCAGAATTTTGCAAATAATAACACTTTAATGATTTGGCATGAACGACTTGGCCATCCAGGAACTAACATGAAGCACAAAATTATTGAAAATTCAAACGGACCTCCATTTAAGAATCAAAGGATTCTAATAAGTCGTGATTTATCATGTGCTGTATGTTCACTAGGAAAATTAACTGGCGAAGATACAGAACTCTCTCTTTTTGATTCTGAAACCAAAAAACCAGTAAAAGATGGGTTATTTTGTGAAAGAATTTTTGGGCCCGTAAAGAGTGACTTTTGTGCTTGTCGAAATTATTGTGAAAATTCTCCAGTAACCAGAGCGATTGACCTGTTTCAAATTGAAAATCTTTCGAGAGCGTCCTTTACTATTCCGTATATATTGCAAAAATTAATTATAAGATCATCCCCGGTAAAAATTAATGTTGACACACCAGCATTTTTAGAGAGAATTCAAGGTGACATGTTGACTTATCTACCCTACAAGTGGATCGTTCAGATACTTTATGGTACTGACAGATGCCTCAACTAGATGGTCACACGAATTCCTTCTTTCCACTCAAATTGTTGCTTTTACGAGGCTTTTGACTCAAATTATCAACTTAAGAGCATATTTTCCAAATCATTTAATAAAGACAATTCGTCTAGATAATACAAGAGAATTTACCTTAAAAGCATTTAATGAACATTGCATGTCAGTTGGTATTACTTTTGAGCACTTTGTACCTCATGTTCATACCCAAAATGGTTTAGCTGAATCATTATTTAAAAGACTTCAGTTAATTGTAACACCATGACTTATGAAAAGTAAATTCACAGACTTCTACTTGGGGACATGTAATACTTCATGCTGCAGCGCTTATACGTGTTAGGCCAGTAGCCTACCATAAATATTTTCCATTACAACTTGTTTTTGGTCAAGAACCGAGTATTTCACATTTGCGAATTTTTGGATGTGTTGTGCATGTTCCAATCGCACCACAACAACGAACAAAGATGGGCCTCCAACGTAAACCTGGGATTTATGTTGGATTTGATTCTTCCTCTATAATACGATATCTTGAACCATTGACTGGAGATATGTTTACTACAAGGTTTGCAGATTGTCATTTTACTAAAAATGAGTTCCCAAAATTAGGGGGAGAAAGAAGAGAGAACGAGCGCATATTTCACCAAAGTTTAGAATGAAATCTCATGAAAATCATCATTATTTTCCTCTAATGATCCTCGTACTAATCAATCTGAACTTGAAGTTCAAAGGAATATTCATTTACAAGTATCACAAATAAAATACCTAACTAATTTACTGATGCAAAGAGGACAATTAAGTCTTGTATACCAACTGCAAATGATCCAGTCAGAATTCAAATATCAAATTAATCAAATATTGACAAAACTCTAAAGGAGTGTAAAACTTGCCCGAAACGAGGTAGACCCGTTGGTGAGAAGGATACAATTTCTCATAAAAAGAAATCAGAGGGAAATGATATTCCTGAAGAAATCATACCAATAGATAAATCCATAAAGGTGGTAGATGAAAAGATAGTAACTAATGATACCAATAAGGATACAATCGAGAAATAACAACTTGCAAATGAAGAAATCTTGATTAATTATGCTTTTTCGCATATTGTGTGGAGTAGAAATGAAATCGAGATAGATGATATTTTTGCTAATCATGTGGCATTAGATATCATGAATCCAAATGAGGATCTAGAACCACGTAGTGTGGATGAATGTCGACAAAAAACAGATTGGCCAAAATGGATGGAAGCAATTCAAGCAAAATTGGATTTGCAAGCCAAACGTGAAGTTCTTGGACCAATAGTACAAACACCACAAAATATCAAACTAGTTGGATACAAGTGGGTGTTCGTTCGAAAACGAAATGAAAAAGGAGAAATCGTGAGACATAAAGTGTGTTTAGTTGTCCAAGGTTTTTCACAAATATCGGAGAATGATTATAATGAAATATATTCTCCTGTGATGGAAGAAATTACGTTTCGTTTCTTAATTAGCATAGCTGTTGAAGAAGGATATGATATGTGTCTAATGGATGTTGTGGCGGTATTTTTATATGTATCACTAGACACAGACATATATATTAAAATCCCTGAAGGTTTTACGATGTCAAGTGATACACAACCACGTAACTTATACTCAATTAAATTACAACGATCATTATGTGGATTAAAATAACCATGCCAAATGTGTATAATCGTCTTTGTAAGCACTTATCAAGGGAAGGATATAAAAATGACAAAATGTGGCCTTGTATTTTTACCAAGAAATCAAATTCTACCATTGCAATTATTATCGTATATGTGGACGATTTAAATATTGTTGGCACTCCAGAAGTGATCATACAAATTGGTGATTATTTGAAAAGAGAACTTGAAATGAAAGATCTTGGTAAAAAAAAATTCTGTCTTAGCATACAGATTAAGCATTTGTCCATTGAAATTTTTAACCATCAATCAACAAACACTGAAAAAGTTTTAAGTCAATTTAATATAGATACAGCTCATCCGTTAAGTACCCCAATGATTGTTCGATCACTTGGTGTGAAAAAGGATCCGTTCTGACCACAAGAAGATGAAGAAGAATTACTTGGTCCAGAAGTTCTATATCTTAGTGCCATTGGTGCTCTAATGTGTCTTGTTGATTGTAGAAGGCCAGATATTACATGTGTTGTTTATCTATTAGCAAGATTCAGTTTTTCATCAACGTAAAGACATTGGAATGGAATAAAAAAAATATTGAGTCAAACCCATGATGTACAAAAATTAAGTGATAGGCAAACCCTACTCTTAGAATATCCCAGTATGTACCAAGGCTGAGGCTGATAGGAAAATGAGCCTGCAATGGATGCGTAGTAAGACTGGTTCAGAGAGAGATGCAGCAAGACTGGTTCAAAAAGGAACACAATAAAGCTGATCCAGAGGAACACAGCAAGGCTGACAACATTGAGGTCATGAGTAAAGAGATAATAAGGGTTGGACATTTGGGCTTCTGCAGTAAGGAATGGTTGATCCTGGATTGCTTCTAGTCAACGAAGGTTACTACAGTAAGACTGAGGTCAATAGAAGGGTTGAGATGAAATGGAGGTTGATCATGAATTGCTTTTGTGAGGTTACTGCAGCAAGGATGAAGAGCAGCAAGGCTAGGTTCTACAGAAGGGTTCAGATGAAGTCAGAGGTCACGGGTTACCTTTTGTATTGTGTCAGCGTACTTCTCTGCATCAACACCAGAGGTCACGGGTTGGAGAATATGGTGTCAGGATGGCATGACGTTTTCAAGAAAGGACGAGTTCAACAACGGCTAGAAATTTGAGTTTGCCTATAAATACAAAGGCAATGCCCAAGATTTCAAAACCTTTGAATTGCTGGATCTCGTTTGCTCTGAAAAGACAAGTGCAGTAAGGTTTCAAGTGAGCTAGGAAAGAAGTTGATAGATGAAGATCTGAGCCAGCTATTGAAGACAAAGTTGAATAGCACTAGTGTTCTAGTGTTAGACAAATGATTCCAAGAGGTTTTCAAGAAAAGACGAGTTCAACAACGGCTAAAAATTTGGGCAATGCCTAAGATTTCAAAACCTTTGCATTGCTGAATCTCCTTTGCTTTAAAAAGACAAGTACAGTAAGGTACAAGTGAGCTGGGAAAGAAGTTGATAGTTGAAGATCTGAGCCAGCTATTGAAGATAGAGTTGAATAGCACTAGTCTTCTAGTGTTAGACAAACGATTCCAAAAAACTGTTCTGAGTCCTGTTGAGAAGAAGGAAAGAACTTGTAATCGATTTGTATAGTCATTTACTCGCTGTAAAGTGACAGATTGATTATGAGCATAAAATAATCACACGAAGTGCTATCCTTTTGATTTATCACACTGATAATCAAGGGAAGACTGGAGTAAGGGATATACCCATATTTTAGCTATATACTCTAACCAGTATAAAAACCTTTGTGTTTTTACTTTGGTGCTTTCATTACATTTGACCATATTATTAATCAACTTCAACCAATAGTAAGCTAAAAGGAACTAACGTTACTAGAGTAAGGTTCCTACTATTGCAGTAAGCTTAGAACAACTCTACTGTCCAACTACATTTTGTTTGTTTAATAGTAAAGCTCTAAAACAAGAGACTATTCACCCTCTCTCTAGTCTCAAAGTAAGCTATTTCGGGACATTCAATTGGTATCAGAGCCAACCTTTCTAGGCCTAACAGCTTTTGGAAAGGAACTCTACTTTGTTTTACTTTGAAAAGAAGTTACTAATCTGTGTTTCAAGCATGCCAGTTGCAAGTGAAGTGTTCACCCCAACGATGCCCATCCTCCACTGTTCAAGGATCACAAGTTCAATCATTGAAAGGCTAGAATAATGTTTCATTATGACCAAGCCGATAACAGAATGAGAAAGATTGTCCTTGAAGGGAGATGCATCCCTATGGGTCCTTCTATGGATCCAATAGATAGAGGGAAACTTGTCCCCAAAGAGGAGAAAGATTTCTCTGAGGAGGACAAGGAACTCAATCAGGTTGACAGACATGCCTTAGGGATCATTGTGAAATCCCTAGGTAGTGATATGCCTGAACTAGTAATATATTGCAAATCTGTAAAGGAGGCATAGGATGCCTTGATACTGAGAAACGATGACACGGATGAAATCCGTGAAAACAAGCTGAATCTTCATCTTTGGCAATATGAGCTTATAAAGATAAATGAAAATGAGACGCAGACAGAGTTCTTTGGCATATTCAATATTCTTGTCAACACTTTGAGGGACCTTGGGGAGAACATTTCTCCTCAAAAAGTTAACTTGAAGTTCCTGAGGTGTCTTACCCCTGAGTGGGACACCAAGGTTACTGTAATATGGGAGTTCAGGAAAATGGACTAAACCATTCTCTCTAATCTTTATGGTGTCTTGCTGACTTACACTTTGGAGATTAAGCAAAGGAAGAATCAGGTGATGAACCAAAACAAAAAGCACATCTCCCTCAAAGCTCAAATAAAAAGTTCAAAGGAAAGGGTTGCTGTAGAAGAGTCCTCTGACTCACAGTCAAAGGCCTCGAGTGAGGAGAGCAAACGATTCAGAAAATATTTCAAAAAGATGAGAAGGCCGAACAAAGGCTCTCATGCACCGAGGGAGTCTGAGCTCATATGCTATAACTGCGATAAGGTACAACACTTTGCTACTCACTCCAGGAAACCTGCCAACAACCCTGCTGCAAAGAAAAAATCATAGCAGTAACCTCAAAGAATGTCCCCCAAAAAGGGAAGGCTCTGGCTACAAAAACATGGAGTGAAACAGAATCAAACGATGATGATGTAGCCTCAAAAGCCCCTTCCAGAGCTCAAAAGTCACTCATGTGCCTCATGGCTTTAAATGGTGATGAGGTATATGACCTTGACATTGATACCATCTCTAAAAAATAGATAAAGGAAATCATTCTCAAACTCACTGAGAAAATTACAACTTGAATCAAAAACTTCAAGGTTCTCATGGAGGAGAGAAATAGATTGAGAGATGAGCTTGCAGAAGCTAATCAAAAGGCTACTGAAGTTGACAAGCTCGAACTCCATTCTCAAAGAGTCCAGGAGGAGCTGAAGTCTACCTCTAGACTTCTTGAAGTCATTGAAGTTGAGGTGATCTACCTAAAAAATAAAAATAGGGAACTCAAGCTTCAGGCTGACAAGTGAAATGGAAGAACAAAAGATTTAAAAGAAATTCATTTTGTTCAGGCCAAGAACTCTAGAGCTGATTTGGCTCTTGCAGTAAGGGTGAGACTTCTACGAAGGATCGATCCATAAGAGTATGGAATCAATCTTTGTCATGCCCTAGCTTGTGGCCATCATTGATTGCTTACCCTACTATACCATGGGAGAGATGGTACTCTGCTGCACCTCCAATGCAGCAGGGTGAACCCTTCTGTACTACTCTAATCAGAAGACTTCACCTGCCACAGCATACAAGATCAAAGGTTTTGTGTAGCAAATGTGGCAAGGAAGGTCATAAGACCTATCACTGCACTACCCCACCCTAGAAATCAACTTGGGTGTGGGTACCTAAGACTAACTAGATAGGATCAAATCTTGGGGAGCGATGATCTAATTGAAATATCTTACACGAGCATAATAATCTAGCATGGTATCTGGATAGTGGATACTCAAGGCATATGGCCGGATGCAAGGCTTTACCGTCAGACTTCATAGAAGAAGATGGTCCCCAAGTAATCTTTGATGGCAGTAGGGAAGGTAAAACTAAAGGTTATGAAACCCTTGGTACAGGTTCACTAGTCTTTAAGCAGGTGACCTATGTTGAAAGACATGGTCATAACCTATTGTCCAAAAGTCAACTGTGTGACAAGGGTTATGATGTAAACTTCACCGAAGGCTTGTGTGAAGTAAGGGACCTCAAAACGATTGGGAGAAGACATGGCAAAGTTTACATTGTGGGTTTCATGAACTCTTCACCCAATGGCATCACTTGCTTCTACACAATTGAAACAGAAGGCATCATGGCCCTAGCATAGGGGACTGGCACCTTTAAACTTTAAAACTCTTTCAAAACTTGCCTCTCAGGACTTAGTTAGAGGCCTTCCAAAAGCTAAGTTTTATAAGGACAAGCTATATGCCTCTTGCCAATATGACAAGCAAACAAAGACAAGGTTTAAAAGCATCAATATTGATCAAACAGTAAGGGTGCTAGAGCTACTGCATATGGATCTGTTTGGTCCAGTAGAGGTTGAAACTCTGAGCAAAAAGAAATACACATTAGTCGTTATAGATGATTACTCTAGGTACACATGGGTATTCTTCCTACACAAGAAAAATGAAGCATGTGATGTGTTAACAAGACATCTCAGACAAATTTCAAGCGAAAAGGTCTAGAAGTTGTTGCAATACGAAGTGATCATGGAACTGAGTTTGATCAATATTGCAATGACAATGGAATTAGACATAACTTTTCTGCACGAAGAACACCATAACAAAATAGGGTTACAGAAAGGAAGAATGGGACCCTAATAGAAGCTGCTAGGGTAATGCTGCATGACTCTAAGTTAGCTAAATGTTATTTGACTGAGGCAATTAACACAGGATGTCATGTTCTTAATAGATGCCTTGTACATAAATTGTAACGTCCCAATTTTTCATTAATTATTAATGATACATGTGACGTCACTGTCGCTGGGCCCAACGCCCTAGCGAGGAAAAAACTATACATCTTGGCTTAGTCATAAGAATTAAGCTGAGCTCACTTATACATCATTAGTTTAGAAACTTTTGATACACTCAATCATTACTCAGAATATCACTTTCGCTGCGAAATTTATATCTAGCATCAAAACATAGATCACACTTCTCTCCAAGTCTTGCTCGTGTAACAAAGAGAAGAGAAAAGACGTAGAAAAATAATAACCATGAGCTGTAGGAGCTCAATAACGTGTCAGACCCCTTACCAGGGGTTACACAAGAGAAGAAGGTAATAAAAGAAAAAAAAATAATCACTTAAATCCTCTGTTCCACCATTCTGGAATTATCATGCCAATCTGGCATTCAAAATTATCATCACAAGCATACCAGTGATTCATCCTAGTCACATAAGCATACTTAACACCACGTAACAATGCTCGAATCCATACGTCCAACGACACTCCACACATTATCGACGTCATTTACTATCGTCATATACTTTATGGTAATGACAGTCAAGACCTCCATATCAAACAAACTGAGACAATGACACTGTGGCACGACAGGTCCCCAGTCCAAATCTCACGCACTGCTGCACTCAATAGTTCGCTCAAGACTTTAATATACTTATAATCATGTCAATCACATAGACACGACAGGCAATTGATACCCTTAATGTTATAATTGTGCCCTTGAGGAGACTTATTCAATTTCTTAAATAAGCTTTATGCAGCTTTAGCAAAAGGGGATCAGCCAAAGCGAAGCCCAAGGCCTCCGGCAGTGAGATACCCTCATATCAAAAGGTCGATGAAAGAATGACACCATCAAGTCACTGTATAACACATGCGACAGACACAACGCTCTTTGTGTTTTATAGCATGGAGTTATCTCACCAATTATGGATTTATACTCCTTTCACACATTCACACTTATTATACCAGCAAATAAGGCATAACACATACCATGCAATAACACTCCACAGCTCTCAGTATTTAGCACATAGCACACAACAGTTACAGTTAGTATTTTACGTCAGCCACATTTAGTGACTACGTCCAAAGATTCCAATGCATATTATTATACTCACGGTATAATAACACGTATCGTCACACACAATATATCTAAACGTTACCTTTTACCACAGTTTTTCACATGCTGGTAAATTCAGCCTAGTCCTTAAGTGACGACAAGAAGCGTCTCCAAATCCTATAATATAATAGGATACGCGTATTGAGACACATCCTTGTGAATGATTGTTCACGTTATGCAACTAAGTATATTTATTCGCACTTCTTGAAAAACCGTCATAGTAACATTATGTGGTGATGTCAAGCTTTGAGAAAAATCTTTGATACTTATTTTGATAGTCCATGATGATGATTTTATTTATTTATCATCATTAGAAGTGTTTGTGAACATTTAGAGTTGTTTCGGGGTCCAAACGATTCATTTTCGGATTCTGTCCAACATGACACTTGGACACGTTTAAATCTATAACTTCTCTTATACAGCTCAAAAAATCATTTTGTAAAAATCTACATAAATTAGACTCTATGAGTATCGATCATGAAACCTTATCAATTATAATAGTTTATTCGTTATACATTATATTTTCTGCTAGTTCAGACAGTTTGATCTTATTTCACTAATTTACTCATAACTCTCTACATACAACTTCAAATAATTATTTGCAAACTGTTCTAAAAACTAGACTTCAAGGGCTTTCCATTGATATAAGCCTCATTTTTTAACTCTTTCTGTGTAATTTCAGATCAAGTCACAAAGTCGATTCATTAACGAGTTTTTTACTGATTAACATATCCGCATATTTTGATTTATATCTTGAGATTCACAACTCTAAATCATGATCTCTCAACTTTATTAGAAACTAAACATGTGAGAATTAAACATATATAAAAATCAAAATTTATTACAGAACCTATGGTTTTTCATAAAATTTCTAAACAAGATGATCACCTTCTCTTATTAATGGTATAGGATCCTCGTTGCCTTGTAACCCTAACTTCTCCTCTTCTCCTCAAACTCTCATTCTTCTCTTCTCTTGGTTATCTCTTCTCTTGCACGACAAAAAGTATTTTTATGTTTGTAAGAAATTTTTCAAAGAGAAGAGAGCTTGTATTTATAGAAAAATAAATCAATTAAAATAGTTTTAGAATATAATTAGTGGGTATTTAGTGAATAAATAATTTAATTTAGGTGAAGTAAAATTTGACATAAACAAAAATAAGTGCCAAAATTAGGTTTACATCATTTTCGTATAAATACGATATTTTCATATTAAGACTGTATTTTTTCGTATTTGCGTATTAAGGTTATATTTCATTCATACTTTGTATTTTTTTCTCATTATATCATCAAACAAGCCTTTTAAACTCACAAAATAAATTATAACGTACGATTATTTATTATTCACGTTAATTATCGTGAAACTAAAATTTATGTAATTTTTTTGGATCCTTACCATATTTTTGTCATGATTTTTGACAATGAATTTTATAACCCCGTTGTATAAATTACAACGTTCTATAATATATTTTTATTATTATTAATTTGAGATAATAATTTATCACGAGATTTTTTGGGATATTACATAAATTATATAACAAGACTCCATATGAGCTGTATAAAGGACAGGTACCTTCCATATGTTATTTTCAAGTCTTTGGATGTAGATGTTACCTTCATATCAAAGGTAGATGATGGGATCTTAGGATACTCTTCTGTCAGTTAGGCTTTTAAAGTTTTAAATCTGAGATCTAACACAATTAAAGAAACTATTCATGTCTCCTTTGATGAGTCTGACTCTGCAGACATACAGGAAAAGGATGAGGATGATGCAATAGTGTATGTTGATGTGAATGCTGAACAGATTACTGAAAAGCAACACACAACAAAGGAAACTGCAGAAGAGCCTTTACAGGCTGCAGAAGAGTTGCCTGCAGTAGAGCCTCAACAGGCTATAGAAGAGTTACTTGCAGTAGAGTCTCAACAACAAGCCATGGATGATTGAAGAAAAAGGAGACAATGAACAGAAGATCATCCACCTGAGAACATCATAGGTAATGCAAATGATCCAGTTAGGACTAGAAGGGCTACTACTGTGGAATGCCTTTCTGCCTACTTCATCTCAGAGGTAGAGTCTAAGAAGATTGAAGAAACCCTTAAGGATAGTGACTGGATCAATATCATGCAAGAGAAACTCAATGAGTTTAAGAAAAACGAGATATGGCATCTAGTTTCTAGACCTAAGAATTATCCTGTTGTAGGATGCAAATGGGTCTTTAGGAACAAAAGTGATGAAAATGGGACTATAGTTAGGCACAAGGCTAGACTTGTTGCTAAGGGATACTCACAGGAGAAAGGTATCAATTTCGTTGAAACCTTTGCTCCTGTGGCTAGACTTAAAGCCATCAGAATGTTCTTAGCATATGCTGCATAAATGGACTTTAAGATATATCAAATGGATGTCAAAAGTGTATTCCTAAATAGAAAATTGCATGAACCTTGAGGACTATAAGTATCCTGAATATGTCTACAGGCTGGACAAGGCCCCTTATGGATTGAAACAAGCTCCAAGAGTTTGGTATGAAACCTTATCAAGTTTCCACATTGATCATGGCTTTAAGAGAGGAAAAGTAGACACAAACCTTTTCATCAAACATTACAAGGATCATATTTTATTGGTCCAAATTTATGTTGATGATATCATTTTTGGAAGTACTGATGATAAATTATGTGATTGATTTTCAAAGATCATGACATCTAAGTTTCAGATGAGCCTTATGGGTGAGCGCAAGTACTTCCTGGGTCTTCAAGTGCAGCAATGTAATAAAGGCATTTTCATAAGTCAATCTAAGTATCTTAAGAATATGATCAAAAAGTTTGGTATGGAGAGTGCCTCAACAATGAAGACACCAATGAGCTCGACAATCAGAATAGACAAGGATGAGTCTGGAACATCAGTTGATCAGAAGTTGTACAGGGACATCATAGGATCTTTGCTATACCTTTCTGTTAGTAGGCCCAATATCCTGTGTTTTTATGAGCCAGGTGTCAATCCAATCCTAAGGAATCACACCTTACTGCAGTAAAGAGAATCCTGAGATATCTCAAGAGGACTTCTGACCTAGTGTTATGGCATCCTAAGGAATCTGGGTTGGAATTAATGGGTTTCTCGGATGTTGTCTTTACAGGTTGTCGAATAGACAGGAAAAGTACAAGTGGATCATGTCAATTCCTTGGTTCAAGATTGGTCTCATAGTTAGATAAGAAACAGTCAACTGTGTCAACCTCTAATGTAGAAGCAAAATACGTTGCTGCAGCAAGCTGTGTTGCACAGATCCTATCGATGAAGTCATAGCTTCTTGACTATGGACTAAGTATCTCTAAAACACCTATCTATTATGACAACACTTCTGCAATTGTAATATCTGAAAATACTGTGTGTCATTATAGGGCAAAACACAGATATAAGATATCATTTTATAAGAGATGATGTGCAGAAGGGTAATGTGAAACTAGAATTTATTCCTACTGACAATCAAGTTGCTGACATATTCATGAAACCTTTAGATCAGTCCAAATTTGTTTATTTTAGGCTAGAGCTAGGTGTGCTAGACCTAAATGCCTAAAGCAATCATACCTAAGACTGCATACTTTTGTGAACAAAGGCATTAGGCTACTACAAAAAGATTCAAACCTTGCTACAATAATGCTTGGACAATTACCTTGCTGTAGAAATGTTTAAACCCTACTACAATAAGTTACTTGGAACTAGTGGACTGATGATTTGTGCTGTCATAGGCACGTCAAATTAGAATTTATATGCACTCATTTACACTCTAAAAATATTTAAAATAATGCAGTAGTGGAAGTAAGGGTTGAACCAACAGGGACGGTCGTAATATTATTTATTCTTATTTTTAGTCACTATAAAGAACTATTATAAATATTTAAACAAAGATTTGGGTGGTTTTGTTTCTTACTGATGAAACTAATCAAATAACTGAATATAAACTAAAATAATCTAAACTTATGAAAGAAACGGATTAAGGTATTTTCTTATGTGATAAAAAGGTAGGGAGATTGACTAATTACATTCTACCTTTAATTTTAGGATCAATCGTGGATGAATATCATACGTTTTCGTTATTTAGATAGGTTTGACCGTGACACCTTTGGGCATAAAGTATCACATTTGCTAGATTATTAATTCCAATGAGTTTATATAATTAACCTAATCTATCTATCCCTAACATACCGATGAGCTCGTATATGCTAAAAATAAATAAATTGAATCAAAGCAAGAGAATATACCAAACATGAACATTAATAGCAATGAGCTTAAACTATATAGGTTCACGTGCAATCAATCATAACGTCATAACAATGAGCTTAAATCATGAATTGTTATTTTGCTACCAATATAATCACTTAATGCGATTAATAGCTAGGTTATGTCATCAATAGGTGATCAAGCTATTTGATTTCATAACATATAATGGATTAAGGTCAACTTCCATGCATCAATCTTAACATACGAAACTGGTTTTGATGATTTAACTCATCTCATGATCCGTATTAATTAGAATTTCATTAATCTATCCCCACTATATAATTACTCACTAATTATATCAATCATCATCACATACATCGTCATTACATTCATCATCACAACCATGACTATAAATGAACAGAGAAAGAAGGATAATACCGCGTAGAAGAATGAAGATACGATGACGAATTGAAGAGATTCAAAGCGTTACACCAATATCCGGTCTCCATAAACGTAGAAAAACAATAATCTAAACTAGGGTTTTAAGAGAAAAAAGGTGACCGAAAGGCCCTGGAAACAACCCTAATGTCCTTCAAAATGAAAAAAATACACAGGTATTTATAGAAAACCAGAAAAAAAATTCAAAATTTGAACCAAATAAACTAAATCTGGACATTTGACCTGTGTAATGACCGTTATAGGTGCCTTGTAATGGTGGTTACACTACGTAGCTATTGAAATCTTTGAGGTTTATGGCTGTAGTGATCGTTACAGGGAGTGTAACGGTCATTGCAGTCCAAGAAATTATCCTGTGGGATGTAACAAGTCTTACATACCTGGAGCTGCTGTCAAGAATAGATCTTACAGATGCGTAATGCTCATGATGAGAAATTGACAGCAACAAGGATCAATCAGGGGAATTTGACATAAACTCTAATGTCTG
The DNA here is from genome assembly GCA_035668315.1 of Drosera spatulata. Lineage (NCBI taxonomy): Eukaryota > Viridiplantae > Streptophyta > Magnoliopsida > Caryophyllales > Droseraceae > Drosera > Drosera spatulata. The sequence continues at coordinate 16,844 of JAOVYX010016725.1, forward strand.
GGGCTTTAACAGAAAGGTGCATACTGGAGAACTGAACAACGAGTCAAGATTCTCAAAGGAGCATATCCAAGATGCTATAAAAGTAACATGTTTATGACTTCACAGTTTCAAGACTTACAGGGGGATGCAGGAAGGACTGCAAGGTTGATCTGTAGACGACATCACCATTACAGCAAGGTTCAACCAATACTACATCAACTAAGGGGGAGAGTCTGTTGTACACAAACCCTTCCCTGATGACAGCAAAAAGGGGAAGAGTCCAATAACAAGTGCTAAGGGGAAGATACAATATTGACGCTACTGCTCCAACAAGACAGAAGTAGTAGAGTACTAGGCTGGGCTGATATGAATGTCTCAAAACCTTTGTATTTTTGTAAATAGATGTATTCTTTTATGAATATAAAAGAAAAGAGTTGAGTTTATCTTCCTGCTGTTTGGATAGAGTTCGCTATTATCAATTTAGGGGAAGAGTGTTGAGTCAAACCCATGATGTGTAGAAATTGAGTGATAGGCAAACTCTAATCTTAAAATGTCCCATAATGTACCAAGGCCGAGGTTGGTCTGTTAGAAAAATGAGCCTGCAATGGGTGTGCAGGGCTGGTTCAGAGAGAGATGCAGCAAGGCTAGTTCAAAAAGGAACGTAGTAAGGTTGATCCAGAGAAACGCAGCAAGGCTGACAAAATTGAGGTCATGAGTAAATAGACAGTAAGAGCATTTGGGCTTCTACAGTAAGGAGTGGTTGATCCTGGATTACTTCTGGTTGACAAAGGTTACTACAGCAAGGCTGAGGACGTAAGGCTGAGGTCAACAGAAGGGTTGAGATAAAAGAAAGATTGATCCTGAACTGCTTTTATGAGGTTACTGCAGCAAGGATGGAGAGCAGCAAGGCTATAGGTTCTACAGAAGGGATCAGATTAAGTCAGAGGTCACGGGTTGCCTTTTGTGTTGTGCCAGCGTACTTCTCTGCATCAACATCAGAGGTCACGGGTCGATGAATATGGTTCCAAGATCGCATAAAAGTGACGTTTTCGAGAAAGGACCTATAACATCCCAATTTTTCGGACCTTTTCATAGGAATCCACGTGGCATTACTGCCGTTGGGCTCAATGCCTCAGCTAGGCAAAAATTATACTTCCTGACTTAGTCTTAAGTATTAAGCTAAGTCCACTTATACATCATTAGTTTAGAAACTTTTGATGCACTCAATCATAACTCAGAATATCACCTTTACAGTGGAATTTACATCTCTTTTTAAGAACATAATCTCTTTCATACATAAGTTACATCTTGCATCAAATTTTAGATCACACTTCTCCTCCAAGTTTTGCTCCTATAACAAAGAAAAGAAGAAAGACACAAAAAATAATAACCGTGAACTATAGGAGCTCAATAACGTGTCGGCCCCCTTACCAAGGGTTACACGAGAGAAGAAGGTAAGAAAAAAAAAAAAAAGAAGAGGAAATGAACACTTAAATCCTTCGATCCAGTACTCTGGAATTATCATGCCAATCTAGCATTCACAATTATCATCACAAGAATGCCAATGATTCACCATAGTCACATAAGCACATTTAACACCACGTAACAACGCTTGAAACCACACATCAATTGACACTCCAGAGATTATCAATGTCATTTACTATTGTCATACTCTATATGGTATGTCAGTCAAGACCTTCATATCAAATAAACTGAGACAATGACACTGTGACACGATAGGTCCTCAGTCCAAGTCTCATGCACTGCTGCACTCAGCAGTTCACTCAAATCTATGTTATACTCACCGTCATATCAATCATACAGAGACGAAAAACAATAAATACCCTCAATATTATAGCTGTACCCTTGGTGAGACTTATTCAATTTCATAAGTAAGCTCTCTTCAACTTCAGCAAAAGGGACATCCGCGAAAGAGGATCAGCCAAATCGGATCCCAGGATCTCCTGTAGTGAGATATCCTCATACCAAAACGACCTCATAGGATCGATTAAAAAATGTCACCACCAAGTCACTGTATAACACAATGACAGACACAATGCTTTTTGTGTTTTATACCACGGATTTATCTCATCAATTTATGGATTTACACTCCTTTCACACATTCACCCTCATTATACAAGTAAACAAGGCATAACACACACCATGCAACAACATTTCACAACACTCAGTATTTAACACACAGCACACAGTAGTTCCAGTCAGTATTTTATGTCAACCACACTCAGTGACTACATCCAAAGATTTCAATGCATATTATTATACTCACGATATAAATCTAAACGTTACCTTTACCACAGTTCTTTACATGCACACGTTCAGTCTCGTCCTTAAGTGATAACATGTAGCATCTCTGAGTCCTATAATATAATAGGATACGCGTATTAAGACACACCCTTGTAAAGTATTGTTCACGTTATAGAGTTAAGCATATTTGTTCGTACTTCCTAAAAAGTCATCATAGTAATATTATGTGGGGGTGCCAAGCTTTGAGAAAAATTTTTGATATTTATTTTGATAGTCCATGATAATGATTTTATGTATTTATCATTATTAGAACTGTTTGTAAACATTTGGAGTTGTTTCGGGATCAAAACAGTTCATTCTAGGATTTTATTCAACATGATATTTTGACACGTTTAAATCTATAACTTTTCCTATATAGCTTCAAAAACTATTTTATAGAATTCTACATAAACTACACTTCCTAATCTTTCTATACAATCAGCGTTTGTATCATGAAGCCTCGTCAATAATAATAGTTTATTCATTCAATTTTATATTTTCTATTAGATCAGATAGTTTGACCTTTCTTCACTAATCAGCTCATAACTCCTTATATACAACTCCAAATCTGGATTTTTAAACTGTTTTGAAAACTCGACTTCAAGACCTTTCCATTGATATAAAGTTCGCTTTCTAAATCTTTCTATGTAATTCCAAATCAAGCTACAAATTCAATCTCTATAACCAGTTTTTATATATTGATATATCTGTATATTTTAATTTATATCTTGAGATTCACAGTTCCAAATCATGATCTATCAAATTCATCAAAAACTAAACTTGGAGTCTTTAACATATATTAAAATCAAAATTTATCACAAAGGCTACGATTTTTCACAAAATTTCTAATCTTTCTGATCAAGAATCTCACCTTCCATCATCTTAACCAATGATGACAAGCCAAGCTTCAACGGTCGATGGCTTGAACCATGCTAAGTGTTAGTTGGTGATGTCGAGCCTTGGCCGTCTTGTTCTTCTCCTAGAATCCATGAAGAGATCAAGAGAAGATAGAGAGGTGATAGCATGAAGTTATGATGAAATGAAGCGAGAAAAGAAGTGGAGGGTTAGGAGAAGTGGTGAGTAGTGATAGTGTTGTGGGTGAAGTGGAAGATTTAGGCTAAGTGGAGGAAAATAAATCTCTGTGTATTTGTATAACAGGATTTAATTTATCCATAATCAGTATATTTTTATCATAATTTGGACAAAATTTTTTTTATATCCTTGTTGTATAAATTACGACGTTCAATAATATACTTTTTTTTTGTTAATAATTAAGAAAATAAATTATCTTAAATTTTTTTGGTTTTTATAGGACGAGTTCAACAACGGTTAGAAATTTAGGTTGCCTACAAATACAAAGACAATGCCCAAGATTTCAAAACCTTTGAATTATTGAATTTCTTTTGCTCTAATAAGACAAGTACAGTAAGGTTTCAAGTAAGCTGAGAAAAAAGTTGATAGTTGAAGATCTGAGCTATATTTTAGCTATATACTCTAACCAGTATAAAACCTTTGTGTTTTTACTTTGCTGTTTTTATTACATTTAACCCTATTGCTAATCAACTTCAACCAACAGTAAGTTAAAAGGAACTAACGTTACCGTAGTAAGGTTCCGCATTATTACAATAAACTTGGAACAATTCTAGTGTCCAACTAACCTTTGTTGGTTTGACAGTAAAGCTCCAAAAGAGAGACTATTCACCCCCTTCTAGTCTCACAAGTTATCTCGAGACTTTCAACAAATATTGCATTATCTTCGTGGAACTACATATATGGGTTTATTTTATTCGAGAGAGACAAAATCACATCTCATTGGATATGCAAATGCAAGATATTTGTCTGATCCACATAAAACAAGATCGTAAACTGGGTATTTATTTATCTATAATGATACGATAATTTCATAAAAATCCATAAAATAAACATTAATCGCTATATCTTCAAGTCATTCCGAATTACTTGCTATTCATAAAGTAAGTCGAGAATGTGTTTGGTTTCGACCTATGATCCATCATATTCAAAATTCTTGTGGGTTATTTTCAATTAAAGACAAACCCACTATAATGTACGAAGATAACGCTGCATGCATTGTACAACTTAAAGAAGGATATATAAAAAGGTGATAGAATAAAACATATATTTCCTAAAATTTTCTTTACATATGATCTTCAAATGAATGGAGATCAAAGTATTCAAGAAATTTGATCTAGTGCGAACGTGACAAACCTATTCACAAAGGCATTTTGTAAAGCAACTTTTGAGCTACTCATGCACAAAATTGGGATGGGACGACACAAAGATCTCTCCAGCAGAAGACGTCTCAATGAAGTGAGCTACTTTTAGTAGGGAGACTGTACTCTGTTTCCTTCAATAAGGTTTTTATCCCATTGGATTTTTTCTGACAAGATTTTAACGAGTCAGTCATATTCTATAAATAAATGTGTAATATAGTAGTATAAAGTTGTATTGTTTTATTGTCCAAGGAGGAGTATTGTGAATATTGGCCAACAATACAAATATATACCAACTTATGCATACCTTTCCCCGTAGGATATGGAACGTTTCCCTAAGGACATGGTAAAATAAATAGAAAAAATTACCTATAAGTATCACCTAACCAAATTAATTACCATAAAGTACCATCCCCTCTTTATTTCCTCTAAAGTACCTCTTATTATTTTTTCATATTTTTATTTAAAAAAACGTATCATTTTTGTGTAATATGTGAAGATTTGATTTTATTCTTTTTCTTTTTATTTTGAAAATGAATCTCGTGTTTTGGGAAGGTTACTAACATAATCTTTTCAAAATGGTATTCAATCATTTTTTTCTTCTTCTTCAACGATTATTCATCATCTTCAATCAAAATAACCTTTCATCATTCTAACCCTTTTCGATCAAACCATAAACGGGTTCGTCGTCCTCGTCCTCATCTTTAGTTCGTTGTCGTCCTCGTCTTTAGTTCGTTGTCGGCGGCGGCAGTTCATCGTCCGGTGGTCTTCGTTGTCAGTTTGTCCTCGTCTTTAGTTCGTCGTCGTCGTCGGTTCATCATCCGGTCGTTGCCGTTGGCAATTCGTCCTCCTCTTTAGTTCGTCCTCCTCATTAGTTCATCCTCGTCGTTAGTTCGTCCTCGTCATTGGTAGTTCATCGTCGTCGTCGTTAGTTTGTCGTTGTCGGTTCGTCAACATCGTCGTCGTCGTCAGTTCGTTGTTTTCGCCGTCCGTCGATCGTGGGTTCGTCGTCGTCGTCGTCGGATTTAAAAATAATTGATTTTAGAAAATTGAATTTTGGATTGAATATTGATATTTGGGGAAAGGATCTCCTAATTGATTATGGAGTATGTAATGAGAATAAAATAATAGTGTGATACTTCTGTGTAATTAAAATTACATAAGGGTACCTATCAAGAATTCTTCTAATTATTACACCTCAACCAAAAAGTTGTCTGATATTGATTCGAGTAGGAAACTTGTACACGGCAAATCTCACTATAAAAGGAGATTGCAATTTCATGTATGTGACATCATGAAGAAATCAATATACACAGTGTTGCCTTTTATATCAGTGTGATTGTACGTTGTATTTGCTCATCAATTATAACAGGTTGGCAATTTTATGGTCAAGATAATAAATATTCTCCTTAAATTTCTTCCTTGTAGTATTACAATACATTTTTGCTTTTCTATTTTATATTTTTATACATCTCTAATAAATAATATTTTAGGAAACTACTTAGTTTTCTCATTTTATATATATATTATATTCATTTTAATATAAATAATTAATGAAAAAAAGATATTTATTATATAATCTTTGTGTCATGGTTCGATAAAGATTTGACCGCAATTGAATAAGTGACTCCTCTCCATGCAGTCTTCGGTTTGATGAATGGTGCAGATCCGAAAACATTGGGAAAATGATCAAAATCCTTTTCCATATTGTACTTGTGAGTCTCAAATAGAAAGAGAAAAAAAAAAAAAAAAGGATTTTGGTTAAAAAAACTTTTACTCCCCAAATAGGCGGGATTTAAAATGAAAGAAAAATTTCCTTTTCTTTTGCTTCCCAACTCACGAGCAAAACTAAACAAGGTCTTTCATTCTCCCGCCCAAATCATACTCACAAATCAAAACTCCTCAAAACCCCCCCGCCGCCGCCGCCGCCATGACCACCGCCGGCGCTCCTCCTCCGCCGCTCACCGCCCCCGACATCATCCTCTTAGCTCAAACCACCGCCACCACGACCAAAACCAACAACACCACCACGTCAACCTTGCCCTCTCACCTTTTCTCACCACAAACCCTAATCTCACATCTCCGCTCCCTCTCCTCCTCCTCCGCCGCCGTCGCCGACTACGCCTTCGCTCTCCTCTCCCTCATCTCCACCACCTCCCCTCACTCGCCTCTCCTCTCCAATTTCCTCATCGCCTATGTCGAGTTGTTCAATGTTCGCGTGATCCCTCACGATTCCAATTCTATGAAAACAATACACTTGTTTATGATTCATATTGGAAATGTGTGTGTTACTGATTTGTGTATTGTTTTGGATAAGATTGTGTCGGATTTGGGGGGAGTGGTTGAGCATGATGATGCTCAGTTGGTGGAGATGGTTCCTAGGTGTGTGGAATTGATATCGAGGACGAATGGGAATGAAAAGGGAGGGGAATTTGTTGATATGATTGTGAATTCGAGTTGGTCTAAGGCTTTGTTGGTGAAATTTGTGTCGGTCATGAGGGAGTTTGAGTTTCTGGATGTTGGTA
>JAOVYX010016726.1:0-23879 GCA_035668315.1 Drosera spatulata
GTGTTTTATTTTTATTTTTTTGTTATTTTGAGGTTTTTTAAGAACCCTAAACCCTGAAAACAAAATAAACACCTAAAGGAAAAATAAAACCCTAAAGAAAAATAAAACCCTGAACCCTAATGAAAATGAAACCCTAAAAGAAAAATCAAAACCATAAATAAATTAAAAACCTAAACCCTAAAAATAAAAATATAACACTGAAACAAAAATAAAACCCTAAAGAAAAAAACCTAAACGATAAACCCTAAACCCTAATGAAAAATAGAACCCTAAAAGAAAAATCAAAACCCTAAATAAATCAAAAAACTAAACCACAAAAGAAAAATAAAAAACCAAAAACCATGTTATCTTTTGATTTGGACCCTTGATCTTCATCCAATGGCCCATATTCCGCTACAGCACATGTGCTGTTCCAAGAGGAACAGCCGAGGATCCGCCTCCCACCTACTCAGTGGGGTGTAATCATAGAATGATCAGTGTCCTACGTGTCGAAATGGCAAGGAACAATTGCACACTTAATTTCACTGCTTGGTATCAGCTGAAGTTTTCCTTGATATTATGCTAAATCTTTATTTTAGTTGCACATTAAAACCATGGGGAGAAGGTTTACTCGAAGAGTAAGAGAAAGAAACATCTATCCAACCAATTGAAGAGCTGTCTTGACAGCTAAGATCTATAATCAGTCACGGAGGAGTAGAAATGAGGCAGTATTTAGTATCAGTGCCAGATGACAGTGAGAGTAGAACAAGCAGCAGATTGCAGTTGCGAAACAGAAGAGAGTATAAAAGGTACGAGGATCAAAGGTGAACGACAGAACTTTTCATTAATGTAGCAACCAGAAGCTGAATTGCAAAAAGAAACAAGTAATGCTACTGATTATGATTATGGGAAAAGTGCTTTTCGACCCCCTGATCTAATCAGGTTTCACACATTGACCCTTTGATTTTTAAAAAGCTGCACTCAAACCCCCTCCATCTTTCCTACCGTTAACTCTGTTAACTGAATAAGGGAAAAGTCAGATTTACCCCTTCTTTCGTTCTAAGGAAAACAAAAACCTTCACACCCTACCATTTAATACCACACCCGATCAAACGACGACTTCTTCAATGGGATCGAAACAATCAGAAAAGAGGAAACACAGAGAGCAAAAGATCGTAGAATGAGTTCCCTCATTGATGTCGAAGCACAAAATTGGATTTTGGATCAAGGGTTAGGGATTTGTGGGGAAGAGAGGATGAGATGAGAGGAGATTGCCATCGGAGTGAGGATGAAGGAGCTTGTGCTTCATGGTTGATTGTGAAGATTCTCAGTAAGCCTTAAATTTGAATGGAAAATCAGCGGTATGCAAATATGATAGTTTTGATGGAATTCAATTGAATTGAACCAAAATTGGATCGAATTGACATCGAAGTATAATTATAATCAAAGGAAGAAGCTTGATACGATTAACCACAAACGTTATTAAATTCTGGCAGGAAAGAGTTGCATAATCCCCATTTCCCTGTCAATTAAACACAAACGTTAGCCTCTTTGGAGGAATAATCTGGTTAAACATTTCGATGGAATTTAATCGAATGGGCACAGTTGGATAGACTTGATACGGAATCAGAAGAAAATATGAAGCGAGAATTGAATGGAATTGGGGCACTTATGCTGGAATTGGGACATGAAGAGGTGAGTGAGTTTCTCCATGGCGGCGGCGGTGTGAGAGAGGGGTTGGCGGCGAAGAGTAGCCATGAGTGCAAGCTTGTGTTTGTTGAAGTTTGGGGGTACTATTGTCATAAAATGGGGTTAAAGGATGAAAACTAAGTTTCCGTGAATTTTGACGGTCTTGATTACTTTGGCACATAACCACCTAACCGGACGGAGTTTAAGTGCAACTTTTTAAAAATCGAGGGGTGAATGTGCGAAACATGATTAGATCAGGGGGTTGAAACGCACTTTTCCCTATGATTATTGATTTCCCAACAAATTCTAGGAATGTTTAAGGTGCTACCATGCAAAGAAGAACTATTGGGGAAAGGAAATGAAGTACCTAGAGTTGGCAGGGTCTCTTATCTCAAACTCATCGTTTGTGGTGTCATACCCGCAGATGACAATGTAGTGACCTGCAAAACACCATCATTTACCCATAACTTTGACAAAGAAGAACTAACAGGGTTAATGTCCCAGGAGCATGATCTCTGCCACTCTCTATAATAATGAAACGGATACTCAATTTCAAAGTCCACAGAGCTTCGCAGTTAGACTTTAAATGTAATAGAAGAACAAAAGAACCCCACATGCACTCCTAAACCTTTGAACGCTATTTATTTTAAAAAACTATTCTCCATACTCATCATAGTTCATTGAGACACGTCGCATGCTAATCCTTTTGTCATATCTGTATCAGATACTATCAAATTATGATTTGTATAAAAATAATGTGCCAGGAGCCGTATTACTAGAATGTGAAACACTACATACGTTTACTCTTGATTTCAAGAGCTTTCAGTATATTAATGGAAATTATTCATGAATGTAAGTTCAGGAAAATCAAGAATAAAGGGGTGACCGACATGACTTGCATAATTGCAGCATCTTCATGGCTAGACATCAGAGTATACGTTACCCTATTTACTAAGTCTCCAATACGAAGCCCTTATATTTCCCGTCAAGTAAGCTTCCCCTTCCACCTTTAAGTATTAGATTTCAAGGAATGTTACACTCAGTATCACATAATGTTACAAATTGTATAGGTCTCTTGACTCTCTTCCTCCAAAACAAAATGGAAATTGAGCAGAAACATTATTGTTACCATTGAAAACTACATAATCAGATTCACTTTTGCCAGGAAACATTGTCATCTGTGAAACACTTATCATTTTTTATTTCACCTTATTTTCTTTATCTAGGTTGAACAGATGATGAACATTGTTGTTCCCAACTATCAAATACTACACACGTGGGCTCTATCACCATATCTTCAGCTTTTAGTACAGATGAGTTCCTCTACATACCCTGACAGCTGGATTTTTCTACATAATTTAAATAGAAATTACCAGTTAAAATTATCTCCAGGATGAAAAAGTTTGTCATAACATGTGAACAACGCATGTAAATAATTGGATATCTAAAGTCCATGCACCAAATGGAAAGCTGATTGGTGATTAGCTACTGCCTACTAAATCATCCTAAAAGTATTTTCCTCTACTCCCAACTCAGAGAGTTTGATCATGACTTCAACCCAGCAACAAAATACAAAGAACAGAAATAAATGCACTAGTGAAAACAATCCCTGCTTATAAGCTAATTTTCCAGCGAAATACCTGTGTAATCTAAACTGCTAGTGCAATCTTTCAACCACGGTCGACTATCCATCCACGCAAAGACATGTATCAAGAAAAGAACAAGTCAGAATAAGTCCCATCTCTACATATAGGTCTTATGGCAAAGCAGACAGAGAGAGAGAGAGAGAGAGAGAGAGAGAGAGAGAGAGAGAGAGAGAGAGAGAGAGAGAGAGAGAGAGAGAGAATACAGAAAGAAGAAGCACAATCATGAAGGGTACATACAATGGCCACTGGATTATAGTGCAACAAGCCAACACTAGTGGAAAAATTCAGAAATTTAGCAGAAACAATAGTGGGCTTGACTTAAAAAGGAAAAAGCAGGACTCTAGGCAGCAGTGGAAACATAGCTTTGCAAGTGCTGCTTAGGGGTGCAAAATCACAGCAAGTGCGTTCCCTGAAAGAAAAATTTAGCAGAGAATAGAATAAGGATTTGTGATCCTTGAATGTCACTTGGGAATTTCAGTATTGTTTATCAGAATGGCAGTTAAGAACTTTAGATTAGGTTAACTGTGGATCAAAATGTGCATAGAAAAATATTCATGCCAAAGCATAATGAGCGGAGCACAAGGCTAACTGGTTTTGAAGATTGATAATTTTAGAAAAGTAATGAGCCTCATATTGAAATATATCTTCAGAACATGGAAGTATGGATAAGAAGCACATGTAACAGGAGGCAGGAATTGGTTGGGGATGTTGATAGATCCTTGAGATATAATTGGCCAAGTAAGAGAGCTACCTATTTACCTTAATATGTACTGATCTACTAAAGCGACGGCAATGTATTCTCCCGACAAGATCAAGAAAGAGATTTCTTCTTGACTAATTGATCTGCACTGCATTAAAAAGTGAAGTTGATCAGATTAGTCTGAAGACCATTCCTTGAGATCAAGACAATTAGGAGACAGAGTCAGATGAGAAAATGGCATTGAAGTAAATAAAAAGATCCCGGGGAGGAAATCAAAAAGAAAGTTCATGTCTATTTTGGACAAAAAGAATATGTATATAGACAATCCTAAAGAAGATAAGTCTAATTTCTAGTTTTAGTGCTATCCTTTTTTTTAAAAAAAATAAAATTTGGACGTACTTTCAGGTCCATTCAACTGGCTCAAATTTTACCTTTATTGAGATTCCATTTCCCCCGGCTTTCTTAAACAACAAGTCAACTCGAACCAAATCATCAGGCAATTGGTCCTAGAAAATAAGACACACCAAGAAAATCACATGTTAGGAGTCTTAGAACGTAAGACTCAAACTAAAGGGAAAAGAAGAAGAAGAAGAAGATATACGCCATAAATAACTCCCTAATATTCATCGAGTCAAAAGGACACCAATAAAAAACACCAGGATGCGAGAATCTCGGAAAATTACAACACTTATCAAGCTGACATAGTATGAAGCCATAGGATGTGATTTTGTCTCAGCTGAGCAGCCAAATGAATAAAAGATATGTACAATGACCACGAGCACTCAAGATACTAGATACAATAATTCACTCACATCGATGACATGGTTTACTGAATTGTCAAAGCTAAAGAGTCTTGCAAGTTGAAACTGTTGCAAGATGTATTACATACTCATAAACTAGCAATACTAGAAGAAGGCATAAACTTTGCCTAAGAAACAAATTACAAGTTGGAAATGATACACCTTTACACCATTATGTGCTCAATCTAGATCAATAGCTTTAATAGATGCGAATTTTACATTTTGTCCTCACCATCTTTCCAATATAGTTCTAAGCACAAACGGTCATTTTGACCCTTCATCTATGCTGCGACACATGAAGTTTTCACATAATCAGTTTCTTGTTTATAATTTATGCTCTGCGACAAACCTGACAGTAGCGCACTAGCACTTTTTCAGAATGTATGGCACCAGAGAGTGAGCACCTAAAAGTTCCTTCCATCACATATAATGCATATAGCATATAGGATCACAATTCGCAACTAGCTCGGGGCCTACAGAACCAAACGCCTAAACATGAATGGGAGTGGTCTCACAGTATCAGAGAGAATGACCATCAACGGAACCACATGTGTCCTGCTATTTTTCCTCCTTTTTTTTTTTTATAAAAAAATTAATGGAAAACCGCCCAGCATTCAAGCCGGAGTTGAGTGACTTCATCCCATTTTTTTACACTCACAAGATTCAAGTGCGATACCTTATAAGGAATAGAGCTCTTTGACACTTAAACCAATAGGACCTTGGCGCACAGGTTTTGTTTTAACCTCGAATGAATATTCAGCAAAAAACAAACAATGCTTGCACTAAGCACTAGTCTATAGTTTCCACATGGCAAGGATCATGTAATACATGTAAGCCAGAAATTCCAAATATGAAACCAGAGAAAGTGAGTAATTCAAAGAGAAACCGAAAATACCTTATAAAAGCTCTCAGCAATGAAGTTTGGGTTTGCACCCAAAGTCACAGTAAAGTAAGTGAAGCTGATGGAAAATTTCTGCAATATGTACGCCAGATCAACAGTCCAAATGCTACAGAAGAAAAAATATAGCATTATTATTACTTAAATTGAAAAATGTTGTCGAGTGGTTCGAAATCCATCAGTATCAAAGGAAAAAATAAATGAAATCATTTCAACAGCATGCTAACTTCCACTCAATGGCAGCATACAAGGAAAATACAAGCAGGACGACCTAAAATAGAAATATTTGCACGAGAACATCTCTAGTGGGAATCAATGCAACAGTTTGCAGAAATTTTATGATGTTTAAATCTCGTCTCATCCCTTGAGCCCTCCTTTTATATCTGATCTTGATCCTTGTTGTTCACATATTTAACCAAGACACTAATTTTAAAGAAAGAATATAGCGATTCATATACTGAGTTCATACCTGAAGTCTACCCTACATTGTGAGAATCGCCTTAAATGTTGTAACAATTCTGAACAAGTGATAGGCTCATGAAAAGCGAAGTTTGTATCAGTTTTCTTGACAAGTGAACACATGAGGGTTTCGCATGCATTCTCATGGAGACTGAGGAAAAAATTCCATGATTCCATCTAAGTTTTAGCAAAAAATGTCTGAGTCAACATCCAATGTCAGCCACTACCCTGCCTATCAGTCATCATATGGTGAATCTGTTGAATATCTGAGTTAAAAAATGGGTCTTTTTAACTTGCAGAATGTCACTATAACACTTGTGTAATAGGGATAACGATAGAGAAGTTGTTACAAATGGTCTGTTTCCAGATTATCTTAAAGTGGTAGATGGAACAAATCGCTAAACAATAGGTAGGGCAGGTTGATCTTGTTGTCAGAGAACCAAGATTTGCAAGTTGCATTAATCGATTGGCATATTTGGAAGACATCTGAAAACAACGGAAATAGTCTCCCTATTTGTAAAAATAGGGATAAGGTCTGTATACATCACTCCTTCACACAGAGATATCCTCCCCCACACCCTGCACTTTATGCTTGACGAGATTATGAGGGATATATTTCTTTCTTTCTTTATTTCATATTTGGAAGCCAAGTAGGCATATAAGCATTGGACACAACATGTTGAAGTCAACTGATAAAATTGAGGGGGCATAAAATACAAGTTGCATGACGACTAGGAATGGAGCGAATAGTGACTTACTCCTTGTGACATGGGGTTGTGATTGTACAAGCACAACAAATCTCTATTGAAAGAAGTTGGGCTTCTATTCGAAGTATCATTTATCATAGTTACTTCCAAAAATTCCTTCATCAACTAAGCTGAAAATGGACAACATTCTAACACCACCCAGCTTGAGCCCACCACAACCATCAAATATGTCAAAAACAAAGTAAATGTTTGAACTAATAGTTACGAATTACCTTTTTGAGCTGCAAAGCTTGACCAGGCTTAGCAAATCACAGTTGCCGACCCCGGTAGTCCGAAGAACCATCAAAACACACGCAAGACCACAATCCCAATTATATAATTGATTAATATGAGGAACCTGATGAGAAGCAAGTAACAACAGACTCACAGAGCTAAGAAAAAAGGGGCAATCAAGAAATTTGCAAGTACCAAATCCGAAATTGACAATTGGTATGAACAGACAATACAAAAGACATAGAATCACCTCAACAGATCGAGAATCAGGCAAGACTGCATCACTCTTTAGTCCACTAATTGAGCAAATTTTCAGGGAACATGACGGAATCGAATGGGAACCATTCTCATTCAAACCATGTTCCTCTCCTTCTTCCAATTTCAATAGCTTACTTACGAAAACACACAAAGGCCACATCTAGAAAGTGTTGATCAGCTATCCTCACAAACTTTTGTTGATCAGCTATCCAAGCTACATAACACACCTCGTTTATCAGGTTCGAAATGTGCCTCTGGCACGCTGCGATTTCAACATGTAATCAAAGCGGACCGACATAAGAATCACAGAAACACAATTAATAGATGAATACCAAATAACACCAACCCAGGTTTCCATCATAGGACAGAGTCTGACAAGGGCGCTGTCGGGATTAAGAAGAAAGCCCGAGGGGCGAGTCTTAACACCCAAACCGATTGTGTCTGAGTAGCATACATATGAAGTTAGCTCATCTTTAACCAAAAACCTAGGCTAGTATTTTATGGATTTTTACATATAAAAGTGACCTTTTTTTCCCCTCCGTGTCGTTGCACACAACCATTTAACTCAAACATAAGGCACGAGGAATTTGTAAACAACAAAGAAACTGTTTTTGTTTCCCTATACTAGATGAAAACCGTAAGGAAAATAATTCATGCAAACCTCCAGAAATATATTCTTATCGTCGAAGGTTGTCAGTACTAATAATATGTCATGTCTCGGACTCACAAGGAGATGAGATTGAGGGTTTCTGTGGCGGCCGGAGGCGATTCCTCAGCGGCGATCTCCGATCAGCACAATCTTCCAAAAGAAAAGGGGAAATCACGGTGAATCTTGCTCGAATTTTACGAAGGAGACTGAAGCGAGGTGTTCTGATTAGATCAGTCTATCATAGATCTGAGAACTCTCGATTTCAGCTACTACCCCTGGGGAAGGGATGCAGCTTGGGGCGGATATATGTAGACAAAAGGAGAAACCTATGGATTGGAATGAAATGAACGTGGATTTTTTTTTGTTTTTTTTACTGACCCGTATCTTCACTAATCTGCGTCCCCATCAGTCGACGTGCTCTCGAACCCAATATTAAAAGGAAAAAAAAAAAAAAATCGAACATCATCAAATCAACTCAGATTGATTAATCTGGATTGTATGTTGATGTGAGCAAAGGAAAGAACAAACGGAGACGGTGACATTGCCCTGGTGTCCTTTGTTATACTCCTTTCATACTAAAATGGGTTTTTTTTTCCCTATTAATCGTAACATGTTATTTTATTTGATCAATTTTTTTTATTTTAATAATTTTTTTAATATTATAAAAAAATATCAAATATAAGACGAAATGAATACTTATTAATCCCTAAATTTTTAATAATTTCAAAAAAAGTTTCCTAAAACTTGATAGTATCAATCAATACTCTTAAATACCTATTTGATGTACGAATTAATCTATTCAAAACAACGTTAAAACTCCTGAAATTAATGGAGATATTGAAATCAATGTTGCTCGCCATCCAACAAAAACAAAACCCTAGGGGGAGCTAAAACAGAACAAGCAGGCGAAGAAGAAGATTGAAACTCTGGGGTTCGATGAAATTGAAGAGCTAGGCCAATTTGGGATGTTAATACCGGAGAAGGGGAGCAATACCGTATTTCTCATGTTTCTATCTCTAATCTAGATTGTTATTGAAATGGAGAAGCACTTGGTACTTGTTTAGTAGATAGATTGCTTTTGGCATTCAACAAGTTTCAAAAATATTATGCTATGCCTAATATATACTCATTTTTCAAAGAAATATCATGTTGTGTTGGAATAATTGTAACGTCAGGAAAATTATCCAGCTTACCTGATACGTGACATCACTATCGTTATAGACAGAAATTCATAACAAAACAAAATCGTAACAAGATTTACATTAAAGAAAGTAAGAGAAAGCAATTATAATAAAAATATCTAATCACACGATTCAGTCCACAGATGTTACAATCGTAATTGTAAGTTATTATACAATGCTCGGTTACCAAATTTAAGTTACAGAAGAGTGCTGATTTAAATGTACACGTGACCAGCCACACAACCAAATTCAAGAAACAAACACCAAATTTCATAATATTATTTTTGACATTGACTTTTTGATCTTTGTCCCCTATAAATATATCTTTATTATGTAAAAAAATAAAAAGAGAGAAAATTAAGGTTTCCAAGAGCGATACATAGAAGAGAGAGCGATCTCAAAAAGAGAAATTATTATAATCTGATTTCTTAATCAGTGAGTTTTCTCTTTCCGTGGGTTTTTTATTCCCCTTGAGGATTTTATCCACGTAAATTTGATGTCGTTTTTCGTTCTTGTTTATTATCAGTTCTACTTGTGAATTAATCGATTGCCTGCTGGATTAAAATTCTGGAATTGTCTCGAGTGTTAAAGCGTAACAAGTGGCATCAGAGTAGGGTTAATTTTTGATTAAGATCAAGCCGTGCCGCCCGACATTAGTCGCCAGAGATCAATCCGCCGCCTGAGATCCATCCATCGCCCGACGACAGCCAGAGAACGGGTCAACCCCATCCGCCACTGGACGTCGCCTCGAGCCACCGTCGAAGACGCCGCCACACCAAACTCCACAATCACCACCACCAGGATCTCCGCTTTGTGTTTCAGCCATAGCCGCAGCCGCACCAATCACCGCAAGAGGAGAGTCAGCCCTGTCCTTCGATCCCCGTTGCCCTGCCTGCCATGAACTCATCGTCGTCAAGGAGAGCCGACCACGCTGTTTCAGTCATCGTCGTCGTTGCAGGAGTTTATCAAGATTTGGGAATTTTGGTGGATTTAAAAGGTTTTTTTTTTTTTTGGGAAAATTGAATTTAAGTTCAATGATTAGTCTTTCGATCGGGGTTTTTCTAGTTGATTCGAAGAGAATATTTCGAATACTGAAATTTTTATTGGTTTTCTGGAGTTGAGACAATGGTGAATACGACTAAGTCTAAGATTGAGCCGTTTGATGGGAAGAACAATTTCAGCATTTGGCAAAGTACAATCAAGGATATTCTTGTACAATAAGGAGTGTTCAAGGCACTGAAAGGATAGAAATCGACTGATATGAAAGAGGTGGACTGGGAGGAATTGAAAGCTAAGATTGCATCCACAGTCAGATTGAGTTTGGCACCGCAGGTCAAGTATCAGGTTATGACTGAGGTCTCACCGGCGAAGATGTGGGAGAAATTAGAATCTGTATACATGTCTAGATCGTTGTCAAATAAGTTGTATTTGAAGACAGATCTGTTTGACCTCAAGATGAAGGAGGGGACAGATTTGAACGATCATATCGTCAAGTTTAATCGGCTTGTGATGCCTCTGGCTAGTTTGGATGTCAAGATGGATGAGGAGGATCAGGCTCCTATTAAAGTTTCTTCGAACTTCGTATGCTACCTTGAAGACAACACTACTTGTTGGTAAGGACAAGTTGAGTGTTGAGGAGGTGACCTCTGCAGTTCTTGATGTCAACAAGCTGAGCCCTTTCGGTTCCTGTTAAAGGGAAGGGTACTTGGTAAAATCAGAGAACAAAGGTAGAGGTCAACACAGAAATAAGGGTAGCAGAGGGAAATCGAGATCCAAGTCTCGATCAGAAAAACGAGATCTCTCTCAGGTCGAGTGTTACAAGTGCCATGAGAAGAGGCATATGAGAGCTCAATGTCCTCAGAATAAGAACAAGCAAGGGAAGTCTTCAGACTCTGTAAGTGTAGCTAAGGGTGTAAATGATAGCGACGGTGATCTCTACGTGCCTTCCGGAGTTGCTGAATCCCATGAAATTGCACTAGCAGCTCGAGGTGATGATCTAAGGAATGAGTGGATCATGGATTTCGGATGCTCATTTCATATGTGTCAATTTAGAGATTGGTTTGATACTTTGACTCTGTGCAGTGGAGGATCCGTGGTTATGGTAAATGACACGGTTTGCAAGGTGGCTGGGTTAGGTACAGAGAAGGTGAAGATGTTTGATGGCATTGTTAGAACACTTGGGGATGTGAGGTATGTCCTTAACCTTAGGAAGAACCTGATCTCAGTTGAAACCTTGGATACTGCACGTTGTGTTGTGTCAATCAGAGATAGCAAGATGAGAGTACAGAAAGGATCGCTGGTAATTATGAAGACTGAACAGACAGGGAATCTGTACAAGCTGATTGGGAGCACGGTGATAGGTGGAGCAGCGATTTCATCTAGTGGAGAGTCAAATGAAGATGAGACAAAACTTTGGCATCTTCCTCTTGGGTATTTGGGTGAAGGAGGTATGCCACATCTTCACAAGAGGAAATTGCTCAAAGGTGTCAAGTCTTGTGAATTGGACTTCTGTAGGTTTTGTGTGTATGGGAAATAGAAGCGGGTGAGCTTCAAGGCTGGATCCCATACTAGCAAGGGTGTTCTCGATTATGTACATTCTGATGTCTAAGGGCCTATCAGAAATATCTCGAACGGTGGAGCTCAGTATTTTGTCACCTTCATTGATGACTACTCAAGGAAGGTTTGGGTTTTCTTCATGAAGTATAAATCAAAGGTATTTGGCATCTTCAAGAAGTGAAAAGCTCGGGTCGAGACTCAGACTGGGAAGAAGCTGAAGTACTTCAGATCAGACAATGGGACAGAATACAAGGATGATCAGTTTATGCAGTTCTGTAAGGATGAAGGAGTCACGAGGCATTTCAAAGTGAGAGGAACGCCAGAGCAGAACGGGGTGGCTAAGAGGATGAACAGAACATTGTGGGAGAGAGTGCGTTGTATGAGGTTGAATGCAAATTTGCCTAAGAGTTTCTGGGCTGAGGCTGTCAATAATGCCTATTTTCTCATTAACAGGAGTCCTTTAGCAGCCATTGATTACAGAGTTCCAGAAGAGGTATGGTCAGAAAAACGTGTTGATTATTCAATGTTGAGAATATTTGGTTGTCCTGCCTATGTTCATATGCAGAGTTCTGAGAGGTCCAAGATAGATGCAAGGTCCAAGAAATGCATCTTTCTTGGATATGAAGACGGTATAAAGGGTTACAAGTTGTGGAATCCTGTAGCAAAGAAAATGGTGATGAGCAGGGATGTGATTTTTGATGGGAATCACATGGTAAAGCAGAAGGAAGGAGTTGACGGTCCAAGGGAGGAATCAGTTCAGGTGGAGCTTCCTAAGGTGTTAGAAAAGCAGTTTTCAGATCAACATCATGAGAGTTCTAGTGATTCTGATCAGGTGGAACACAGCATGGAATAAAAAACTGTAATTATTCCAGATCAGCAGAAGGTGCCCTACAACATTGCCTTGGGTAAGGGAAAACAGAATCCAAAGGCGCCTGAGAGGTATGATTTCGAGGATATGATAGCCATTGCTTTTGTGGCTGGTGACAGTAAACCAGACAATTACTCAGAAGCTGTTAAGACTGACGATCGCGATAAATGACTGATAGCTATGGTAAAGGAGATGGAGTCACTTCGAAAGAACAAGACTTGGGAGTTGGTGATACTTCAAGAGGGCTCGAAACCAGTTGGCTGCAAGTGGGTGCTCAGGATCAAGGAGGAAGCTAAATACAAAGCTCGGTTGGTAGCCAAGGGATACTCTTAGAAAGAGGGTGTGGACTATAATGAAATTTTCTCTTCAGTTGTGAAGAACACCTCAATTAGAGTGATTCTCGCATTGGTAGTAGCATATGATATGAAGTTAGAGCAGATGGATGTGAAGACAACATTTCTTCACGGGTATCTTGAGGAGACTATCTACATGGATCAACCTGAGGGATTTGTACAATCGGGCAAAGAAGGGTTGGTCTTCAGATTAAAGAGATTATTGTACGGCCTAAAGCACTCATCTAGGCAGTGGTACAAGCGGTTTGACGGGTTCATGGTGACGCATGGGTACTCTCGAAGTGAGTATGATCCTTGTGTTTATTATTATTTTTGTGGTGATGGTTCTGTTTTGTTGCTCAACTTATATGTGGATGATATGCTCATTGCTGCTAAGAGCAAGAAAGACATTCTTCAGTTGAAGAAGATGTTAAGCGAGGAATTTGAAATAAAGGATCTCGGTGCAGCAAAGAAGATCCTTCGTATGAAGATTAGAAGAGATAGAGCAACGAAAAAGTTATGGTTGACTTAACAGGGTTACGTTGAAAATGTTTTGGAAAGGTTTAATATGAGAGATGCTAAACCTGTTTCCACTCCTTTAGGTGCATAATTCAAGTTATCTGTTCAGTTATAATAATTCAAGTTATCTGTTCAGGAGACATGCGCTCCACGTCTTCTTCTGAGACATGCACTCCTTAAATTATAGAAAAATAAGGAGAGAGAAAATTAAGGTTTTCAAGAGCGATACACAGAAGAGAGAGCGAGCTCAAAAAGAGAAATCATTGTAATCTGACTCATTGATTAGTGAGTTTTTTCTTTTGGTGGATTTTTTCTTTCCCTTGAGACTTTTTCCCACGTAAATTTGATGTTGTTTTTCATTCTTATTTATTATCAATTGTGCTTGTGAATTGATCGATTGCCTACTAGATTAAAATTCTGGGATTGTCTCGAGTGTTAAATAACAACACATAAAATAATCCCGAACCCCATAGATTGTTTTTGAGCCCGTGACAAGGCCCTGCCACGACCGTGACACTGGATAAAATCAATTCTAACTGATTTTTTTATGTGGACGAATTTCTTGGGGTTTGGGATGTATTTTCCTATAAATACTCACCCCTAAACACTTTCTAAGTGTGTTAGAATCATCAAGCATCATCCCTTCATTTTGTGAAGGAAATCTCCATCATTATAATACCGATTTCTCTTGACTACTTCAAAACAGATTCCAAGGGGATTTCTACGAGATCGCTTCCTGCATTGCCCATATGACACTTAGTTGTATCATGAAGGGTTATTCATCGAGATCCCTAAGTGATCTTCATCTTATCAAAGAGGAGACAAATAAATAATTAAAGAGAGTTGAATATAACTCCTATATGTCTTCAAAATCTATATTTTCCATCTTCTTATTGCATCTTCTTTGTGACTTATGTTTAAACATGTACTATGTGATACTAATGTTGTTTAATGCTTGTTTCTTCTCATATTTTCCTCTTCATAGGAATCAATATTTCTAACATGAACACTAAATCTAAACGGAGAAAATGACAATAAACACAAAGAAATTATTTGGGTGGCAATTTCCGTCTCGGGCGGCTTCATTTCAAACGCTAGAATTGAAGGTTGTTCTAATGGCTGAGACTTTCGAGGGCTTACACTGACTCGATTGGTTCAATCACAACCATCAGATTGAATTTGAATTAGTGCTAGCACTACACAAGATTATGTGATGTTAGCAGCAAGTCCCCTTCCCCAATATGGTAAACAATTTGTGAAGTTCTTTTTTTAAATGAGGTTTACAGTTACAAGGAGTTAGTAAGGTATATTTTAGTGAATAATGAGAAAGTAAATTTATCGTAATAGTTTTTCAAGAAATAAGAACATGTCCTATATTTTGAGACGATTTAAATAAACAAATGCTGCACATATTTCGGAATAGAGGAAATAGTTTTTGGGGATTTCAAATATATTTTAACTTACATAATATTTTGACGCACCAGTCGCTAGAAATTCAAATTAAATCCTGACTACGCTATACATAACAAAATTGCTATAAATATGTAGTAGTGGTAAGTCGAGTCGATCCTACAAGGAATGGATATAATAATTTGATTTTGTATCAATCACTTAAGATGTAACTTAATGCGATAGAAATAGGGGATTTGTAATTTAATATGAAATAATGATAACTAAAAATCGCAAAGGTAATATGAAAGATTGGACTAATTTTAATTAATTGGGAATGAAATGTACGACAATGCATTTTGATTCATTCTTGGGATTTCTTCATTGATGTTGATTTTCTCTTCCTAGATCCTTTTTTACTAATATTATAGGTTGGTGAAACCTAACTATATGTTATATCTAAAATATGATAGTCAGCTGAGAATAAACTATCAACTAACAATAATCAATCTAGACACGATGAGAATATACCTATACTCATTAATGTTGCATTATGTCATAACTAAATATACCATAAAACATTGAGTAGAAGAGAATAATTCAATGTTACAAATCACGACATGAATACTTTAGGTTATATAGAAGAGAATAATATAATCTATAGTTTGTTACCATACATTATCAAAAAAGAGTGATAACTGCAATGATCGATATTGAAATGTATAGAACCACCAAAACTATATCATATCATATCATATTGATGCTAAGAATAAGATCAATTCATACATGATCAAATCAATCTAGATCATAACAAAATATGAAGAACTTGCTCAATCTCAGAAATCCTTAGAACCATCTTCAATACATTGTCACACAAAGGATTTATGCTACGTTCTTGATAGAAAACAAAACGATACGAAGAAACAATCCAAGTTCCATTACAAAACTAGATAGAAAGTGAAAACATTGAGAATAAACCCAAAACCCAAACGAGAATAGAGTTTGATGAAGATCCCAATGATCGTGACTTAATCTTGATGTTGCAGATGGATGCAGATCGCTCGTGTTTGTCTCAGATCTGCTTCTAGGATTTTAAAGTACGTCGTTCTCTTTGCTATATGAGAACAGTTCTCTCTCTTATCTGATGTGGAAGTCATGGTATTTATAGGGGAGAAGAATAACAAACAATCCCCTATAAATCTCTGATTTTAAAATAACAAAGATATGCAGTGCGGAGAACATGACACGGCTGTGCCTGGTGTGACACGGCCTAGGTAGGTTCGTGTTTCGAGCAAATGTGACTTTTCTCCTTAAGGGACGCACGGTCGTGTCTCACCTGACACAGCCTGGACAGATAATGCGTCAATAGCGAGACAACATGGAACACGGCCGTGTTTGAATGCAGATTTCACCCCCTGGCCATGTGTCATTAGAAAACACCCTTAATCTTCAACATTACACCCAGTTTCGCTTCGAACACTTCCAAACTGCTATACATCGCATTCCAGAGTTTCAAAACATCTTCCAATCAACATGATCGTTAGCACACCTCTTCTATCGACATTCTGTAATAAAAAAAAAGTTCCGACAGTACCATGCTCTAAAAATAAAATCAAACTAATACGATTCAATCGACCATAAAAAAGAGACAAAACGTAGATTTAAGAACGTAAAATAGTGTGTGTTTCGACACACCTCATATTTCAAAGGGGTACTACTAATTTTTCAATCACGAATCTTTACTTTGTGACAACTAGTGCTTTCAATAGCTAAATAGCGACCATATCGTCATACAGTTGCTGAATTTATTTTTGCGACCACTATTGAATTTCCATCGCAAATTTAGCGACTGAGTGATCGCTAATTTCTTTTTTTCTTTTTTAGTTTTACTCTTCTGCAGATTGACAATCTCGTTTAATTCTATCCTCGAAATAAACAACCTTAGAGCATTTGCAGCAGTTTTCCTAAATAGTTCTTTATATATATATTATAGAAGTGTGAGCCACGTAATAGATTCCTTATTCTTATCCTATCACTATCCTTATACTTACGACTCCCTATATCTCATTTTCTCCCCCAATTTAGGAAACTTCTATCTCATTTTCTATATGATATATTTTTTTTATTTTTCAATTGGAAAAAAAAAGGAAGAAAAATTTGGGCATCACGTTAGACTACATGACTTATATTAATTTTACTCTTTCACGACAAAACTTGCCTAAAACTATAACAAGACCAAATGTCAAATGCTATAAATGTGGTATGATGGGACACAAATCTTTTGAATGTCAGTCCCTACACAAGAAATCAAAAAAGTATAGATGCCCAAGACTAACTAATCAGGATGCATATACATATGAGAACCAAGTGTGAATGTCCTCAGATTTAAGAAGGACATATTGTGCAAGTCCTGTCAGCTGGAAAAGTAGACTAAGACTAGTTTCCAGCTTATAAATGCATCAAAATCCATTAGAGCTCTTGAACTCCCACTACCAAAAAAAAAAAAAAAAAAACAACAGTGTATTAGCGACAATTTTATAAATGTTAGTCACTAATTAACGACAACAAAGTCCAACTTTCATCGCAAGTTTAGTTCAGCAATAGAGTCAGATGTTAGTCACAAATTAGCTACAGTTCCTCGCAAAATAGCAACGCCAAAGGAGGGTCACATATTTTCGTCGCGAAGTCGATCTTATCCTTTGAAATCAGTACTCCATAAATCTCATTTCCCCATCGACCACGACCACCATGAACCACCACGAATCACCACAAAACACCCATCGCTATCCCAAACTCCAGTCGTCATTGCCTCGTCTCGCCTCGCCTCTCCTCTCCTCACCCACACTCGTCTCGCCTCGCCTCACCACTCCCCGCCTCGCTATGCCTATAGGACGACGTCGCTGTTGTTGATTTTCGCCATCATCTCCTGCCGAACGTCGTTATCTCCGATCTCAAGCCGGACACTAAATCTCTCAAATCCCTAAATTACGAAATTTCTTACTTTTATTTCAAATTATTCGTATTTACTTTTTTATATTTTAGTTAATATGGAATGTTAGGTTGTTTTGGAGATTGTTTGGATGAATGAGTTCATTGGATGAATGACCTCAGCTCCATTTTTGGCAATGCCCAATTTCGATGAGCCTTTTATAGTTGAGACACATGCCTCTGGTGATGGCGTAGGAGCAGTACTGATACAGCATGGCCACCCTATAGCTTTCATTAGCACCTCTTTGGGCCCTCGAAATAGAGGACTATCTGTGCATGGGAAGGAGTTGCTGGCACTCATGTATGCTGTTGAAAAATAGATGCTATACCCCTTAGGAAGGTACTTCAAGGTGTTGATAGATATGAAGCCTGAAGCACCTACTGTAGCAAAGAATCAGTTCTGAAAGTACGTGATTGTAAATAAGAATAGACTAGAAGGGGTGAATAGGCTATTTAACTCAAACTTCTGTAATTAAAAATCTATGCACATCGAAAGCAATAATGTAATCAAACAAACCTAAAACTAGTCGATCAAATTCTCATAATTAGATGAAGAATAGATTACCACTTAATCAAGATTCTAAAAAATAGTGTAACAATCAGATAACAATCTGTTATACAATCATGAAATTACTAACTGATCTAACAGACTGATTCAACAATGATCTAATCAAGATATCAACAAGCCAAACTCTGATCCTGATAGATGATTAGATCAACAACTAACAGATCAAACAGAGCATAAAGCAAGAAATAAAGAATATAGTTTATAGTGGTTCACACTCAAATCAGTGATAAGTAAGTGATTTGAACTTAATCCCCTCTTCCTCTTGTTAGCAATGTACTACACAAGAAGGGAATCCGCTACATCACTTTGGAACACAGTTCAACATATAAAGGTTTTAGGCTCACTCACAAACTTTATACACAATCCGATTTCAACAAATCTGATGACAACCGATCCCCTCAGGATCCTTCCTTCACAATCAATCACAATAGATTGCAAAAACAAACTCACAAAGATCGAAGTTTTACAACAATCAAAATCTTCGACATGATCTTGATGAACAGGTTCTTGATTAGCACTTGAGAACTTTCTTGGATAGAGGCGAAAGAGAGAGAGAGAGAGAGAGAACACTTGAGAGCGTTTTGATTCATAGTTACGTATTACAGAAGTGTGTATTCCCCTATGAAGATTTGCGCCTTATATAACCAAGGCTGGTGGATTGCTCTCCAATCAATCCCTAATCTTCTTTCAAGAAGTCCACCTAAGCGCTTTAAATATTTCTGACCAGATGTCAATAAGGTCTTCATTCACCAGATACATGTCTGATGAGCATGAATATACTCATAGTTTTCTAAGCTAATTTCGTTTGTTTTAGTGTGTTTAAAACCATGTTTCTTTATGTTTTAGTTTTGTTCAGTGTGTTGGACATTGGTACTGCTCTTTTTATGATTTTTATGCAGATATGGCAGTATGAAGAGAGGTTTTTGCGTTCCATAGAAATTAAGTTATGTGGGTATTTTCTGGAGATTTTGAAGACTTTGAAGAAGTTTGGATGCAAATCGATGAAGTTTTGACAATGTTTTTGAGTTATGAAGATGTGTTTAATGCATATGAAGATGTGTGTGATCGTTTCGGATCGATTTGGAGCTGTTTTGATGATTATATGAAGTGTCATAATCGTTACACTACCTATCACGATCGTCACAGAAGAAAAAAAAAAATCAACAAGAGAGCCAGACAACGTTGGTCACAACCGTGACCATGGTCGTCATGATCGTGACGCTGCCAGATTTCAAGCCAGAGACGAAGAGCACGATGGTCACAATCGTGACCATGCCCGTCACGATCGTGATGCCTTTTAACCGAAAGATATTTTCGAGATTTTCACATGATTTTCTTTAGATTTCTTAGGGTTTTGTTATTTTTCTATAAATATACCATGTCTAGTTCATTTTTAGAAGAGAATAGAAGTCCTTACCCGTCATTTTTAGGGTTTAGTTTAGATCTCAAGCTTTTTTATCCTTCATTCATGTTCCTCGAATTGGATTTTCAGAGCTATTAGCTTTGGATTATTAGTGTCAACACCTTTCTTATTGATTTGTAAGTACTTTCTTTGGTTATTTATGCACTTTAGTCATTTGATTTAATCTATGTTGGTCATGATGATTACTTTTGCATGTTTATCAATGTTTGAGTTTCTTTTCAATATAAGGAGTGAGTAATTAGTTAGTAGGAAGTAATCAAAACGACACGAAGCAAAGGGATTATGAGATCTGTTTCATTATCTATTGAATTTGATTGTTTCACATATGAATGATGTCAAAGATTTGAACTTTAACACAATTGATGCATGATGTCACTTAGATTGACCACCTAAATGACTTTGGTTATGTGAAGTAGCAACTAAATAAGTTATAAAGCAAGCTATCTTTGTATAGTTTATTTAGGATCTCTTGGCATGTGAATGAGTAGATTAATCTACGTTGTTTTTTTATTCATGTTTGGTATGTTCCTTATTTGATTGAATTATCTATTTTATGCATTTATTATCATGGTCTATAGGGTAGATGATTAGTTTAATTATTCAAGGTATCTTGGTTATTAGAACTCTAGAGAACGTGATTAAATGTATCTCTTTTATTATAACCAAACCATTCATATACAAATCTATATCAATTCATTATTTTTAACTTCGATGATTATTCCCTAAGCTAAGTGCAGGTATGAGAATCCTTTCTACATTCATTTCCAATAGTTACAACTTCGTTAAACAATCCGGTACAATTAGTTTCTTTAGTTATTTAGTTTCTCTAATTTTAATCACTAGTATTATTTAGTTTATAATTTAATTACAAAAATCAACATTTCTAAGTTTTAGGTTTAGTAGTTAACAAATCCTGATTGATCATTACTAATTTATTTTCACTTTATCTCTCCGGGGAATCGATTCCTATTCATTCTATCTATTTTAATATTTTTAGTGGGGATTAATCTTAACTTGCTACGACACACACATCAAAGATTTTGGCACTGTTGCCGGGGAGACGGTAACGTGTCAAAGTATTAATTTTTAGTGATCAAGTAGATTTTTAATGTAAAAATTATCAATAGATCATCTTTTTAAAACTTATTTATCAAAAAGTCATCTATAAGTTCTTAACTACTATTTTCTTTTTCTTTTTTTAAAAAAACAAAAAATCATGAAAAAATCTTTTTTTTAATCACCCTAATGATTTGCTTTGATTTGGTGATTGATTGTAAAAAAAAACTTTTGTATGATTTATTGATAAATTAATTTCAAAAGATTGACCTACTAATGGTTCTCTCATTTTTAATTACTCTTAAAACTAATTTTGTTTTTTTTCTTTTATTTCTTGTTTTTTAATCATATTTTAAAAAAATATATAAAGGCATTTTTAATTATTTTGCCTTTCTTCTTCTTAATTAGATTGCTTTTTAATTTTTATGAAATTGAGAAGTGGTAGGATTATAAATACTTAAGTTCAAAAAATTATTTCAGATATCCACAAAAAAAAAAAAAAACACAGCGTTATAACCACTACCATTATTTTTGTAGTGGCTAAATAATGACTGAAATAACGAAGTCAGACGCAAATAATATTTAGAGACATAAACGTATTCCCGTCGAAAATTAGCGACAGAATACATAAGTCCGTCAATTAGTTCTAAATTAGTTACAAGAATATTTAACGGTCCCTAACCGTTAATTGAAACGCCAGATATGCCTCTTTCCCTTTATCATTTTCACCTGAAATTCCCAAAAAAACCTCCAACAAAATTCCACCACTAACAATATCCTTCCTTTATCGCCTCTATCTGACCATGACCACCACCTCCATCCGACCACGACTATCACGACCATCTCCGTCTGACATCCGCGCCCACCTCCCCCTCACCACTGCCTCCCCATCGATCACCCTTCACCGGAGCAACCACCCGTCGCCGTCTTGTTGCCGCAATCGTCGCCTCCAACATCAACCACCCTTCATCGAGAACCACTTGCTGTCGTCACCAAAAACCACTAGTAACTGCTGTCATCCCCCTTTGTCATTTTGTGATTTTACAAGAATCACTTTAAGTGAATTTGTAAACCTTAATCTCAATGTATGTTTAATTATGTATAAATAAACCATGATTTAGAATCAAGAAGTTTTTAACATCCAACTTCTTCAACTTCTATTCCGTCTTCTTCTTTTTCTGATATTAATAATGATCGTAGTTTCTCTCCTATTCGATTTGTTAATCTAGAAATGGCGAAAAAACGCCGATAATATTCCTATTAATGTGCCAAATAATGTCAATAATGCTAATAATGCCAAACGCCAATAACAATGTCAATCGTACTCACGTGAGCTTTCTGCTCCAACAATTGAAGATGAACTTTTTTGTATTGCTTTACCTGAAGTTAATGTTCCTTTCAAATTAAATTCTGGCTTTTTGAATAAATCACCAGTTCTTAATGTCATATTGGTGAAAATCCTCAGACTCATTAAAGAGTTTCAGGTTGTTTGAAAATCCAATAGCGTTAAAGGTGTCGATGTTGAAACAATTAAACTTTATGCCTTTCCTTTTAGTCTTCAAGGCTATGCTAAGGATTGATTATATGAATTGCCTTCTAATTCAATTCATACTTGGGTTTAGAAAAGTATTTTCCATCTTCTTGAACTAGTAGTTTAAGAAAAGAAATTTCTGAAATCAAACAAAAGATAGGTGAAGGATTGCATGAGTATTGGGAAAGATTTAAGAGATTATGTGCAAGCTGTCCTCTTTATAATATTGCTGAAAATTTACTTATTCAATATTTCTATGAAGGTATGCTACCTAAAGAATGTCATAGAATTAATGTCTCTAGTGGGGACATCTTAACTAATAAAACTCCAGCCGAAGTTAGAAGATTAATAGAAATATTTGCTTAGAGTTCTCAAGATTTTAGTTCAAGATCTGATTTGGAAAGAAAAAGTATTGTAGAAAGTTCTTCTTCTTCTTATAAAAAACTAGATACTATTATTAATTTATTGGGGCAATCCTTGAATAAAACTTAACAAGTGAATGGCTATAATATTTGTTCTAATTTTGATCATTTAATTGATTCTTGTCCAACTCTTTATGTAGAACAAGCTAATGCTGTAAGATTCCCAAGTCCATCGAACTAACCAAGAAAACACCAATGGAATTACAATCTTGATCAGCCATGGAGAAATCATTTTGATTTTCGTTGGGCTGGTCAAAATAATCATAACGCCCCAGCCAAGTCCTTGCTACCGGGTCGTCATCAAGAACCGCTCGTTAGGGTGACAACTGGCCCCACAGACCGCTCCTTTCGGTGCATTTTGGCCTCACTCGCGCACACCCTGGAAAAACTTCCCAGGAGGTCACTCATCCCAGCATTGCTCCACGTTAAGCACGCTTAACTGCGGAGTTTATGAAGTGATGGGCTACCGAAAAGGAAGATGCACCTTGTTGGTATAGGTAGTACCATCAAACCATTTAAGCATTTTCTTGGAGTATTACAGTAACTATGCCTATGTGTAATGCCCCAAGATTATCTATCTAATACCTGCTTGACATGTGACATTACCATCGCTCCGAACACTTCTTGAAGTAAGGCGACGAGATTACAAGGGGTTTAGATATGAGAGACATAGGAACTAATCATGAAATAATCCAAACTTACAATATCCTTTATTACAAGAAAATTAAACCGTTCGTGAAATGAAATCAAACGCTAAGCTAAGCTAACTATTCGATGTTGCACCGTAAAACGAATCCATCCCACCTCTCTTTATTTCCTGAAACAAACACACAACCGTGAGTTCAAAAGCCCAGTAACACAAGCTACATGTCCATTCTAGGGATCCAGCATATATGGTTATTATATCACTCATTTTTCATGCACAAACAGGATGCAATGCAAACAACACTCAGCAATCATATGCCAAACAGGGATACATAAATATAAT
>JAOVYX010016727.1:0-86106 GCA_035668315.1 Drosera spatulata
GATCCAATGTTGATTATTGAGTATTTCTTGTGGCGATCTGGATCAGAGTATGCTATCTCAAACCATTATGATCGGCACTGTGTTTGGGAGGAAGTGCTCCAAAATAAGCGTCTCAATAAGTACAATCACTCTGCCATTGATGAACAGTTTTCCTTTTACCAGTCTGATGGTCTGACAATGTTCGTCCCTTCAGATCCGCGAAATCTTCTTCCTAGTTGTACGTGCCGATGTCACTTTCATGCTAAACTTTTTGTCAAGCCTCTCATTAGATGCTTCCTTTGGGTTTGTGCTATTTGACCTTTCTCCTGTCCTTTACAGATGTTCCTGAAGGTTCCTTCATAATACGAGCCCATACTCCGATGTCTAATCTGTTCTCATGCCTATGGTTCAATGAAGTTAATCGTTTCACCTCTAGGGATCAACTGAGTTTTGCCTATACCTATTTAAAATTGAGGCGGCTCAATCCTGACAGACCTTTTTTCTTTAATATGTTCAAGGTATTATGCTGAGTTGCTCATATTCTTTTCTTTTTATTTTAGAATTAATGGGTTTCTGGTAAATTTGATTTATCGAATTTTGAAGACGGACAAATTAGGAATATTTCCGCCATCATGCCATAATTATATGGTGATTGTCTATTTTATAGGTTAATTTATGTTAGTTCTTGGCTTAATATTTTTCATTTTGTTCAAATGAAGGACTGCGAACGAAGATCTCTTGTCAAGATATTCCATCATAGAGAACTTGTGTCAGCTTCAGCCATCCCTTGGCGCTGATTTTGTGTGTGAAGTATGAACAGCGAACCAGTTTTCTTGGGGAATGAAGAATTTTTTAGCCCTTTTGCCATTTCTGAGTTCTCTGCGGAGCACTGGTCCTAGAGATAATTCCAACTCAAAATCGGAAGAAGGCTACCGCTCCAGGTCAAGCTGTTTGATTCTTGTTTTAGTTGCTGTGCTCTCATCATTCGTGCTGAACTGCTTTAACCTTAACTATTGACGAGCTTTATTAGCAATCTGATCGTGACCGCTGATTATGGAAATCCAACAGGAACTTGGCATGGCCGCACGCATATTACCTTCTGCTCGAGGATTGAATACACGCATAGATTGATATGTTACTAATAGTCAAATTGCCACGATACAAATGCACCCAGCAGCAGATTATACTCTAGTCTTTGTCGGACGCAATGATTCTGAAGCCTTACTTTCAATGATACATTAGTTAGTGCTCCAAAATTTTACTCCCACGAATGTTCATTTTTTGGAGACTCTTAGTGAGTCACAACTGTTGTAACTATTAACAACTAGCACAAACTGTTGTAACTATAACCATTTCTTGAATATTTCATTTATTCGTTATCTTCATCTTTCTCCTGGACCATCCCTTCATATTTTCATCAAGTCCAGTGCCGGCAAGCAATGGCATCAGATGATTAATTGCTGGGAAATTGTTAGTCCGTCTCCGGGTGTGCAAACAATATCCTTATTAATATGATATTTTGATTGATGAGATGAATTTATTATAATTTTTTTTAATTATATTTTATTTTTTCCAAATAATCAGACGTCCAGGTAGAGAATGCTCCTATTACTTTACTGCTTGATACTGGAAGGATAACATCCAATGCATTGTTGGTGGCCAACACAAATGGGAGCCAAGAATTAATGCGTACTAGAAATTTGAAGGAGCAACATTACTTCGGAAAGGTTTTTTCTAACGTATCACAAGTCAAATTAATTATTCTCAAGAATGGGCACTCATCGACTATCACAAATTCTAACGAGTAACGAGTATCGAAAAGAAACAGAACACCAAGAATCGATGAAGTCAGCCAGCCATTTTCGATCAATCTGGTCCAAATTCGATCCAGCAGCTCTGGTGATGGAATGGAGGCATGCTGGAGAAAATCACCCAATCTCTCCTTTTTCAAAACCCTAACAGCCCAACACAATTTTCTTTTCTCTTCATCATCACCCGCTGGGAATCATCAAACGGGTCAATTTTCTCTTCTCGAAAACATCAATTTCATGAATTGGATGTTTTGTGTGTTGAGTGAAGCTGTAATTGTACCTTTCTTTTTGGTGGGTTATTGTTGTTGTTGCAGGGATTGAGAGTTGAGGAGAAAAAGGTACGATGGGTTGCTGCTGGATGCGGGCGGGACGCTGTTGCAGCTTGCGAAACCGGTCGAGCAGACCTTGCGAAACGGTTAGTAACACTTAGATATACATTCTTGAGCCTACTCACATCCGATGGTACTTTTATAAAATTGATTCCTCTCTCATGTGCAACTTTATGCCCAATGGGCTAGCTATCATGTAAAGGGATTTTTTATTTTTATTTTCGGGGACAATTGTTGGGGAAGTATTAAATATACATTTTTTTGGGCCTACTATCATTTGCTCAGTTACTTGGTTACTTGGTATCGTACCAAGGGTTACATTAATGTTGTTGTATAGACTTGTTTTGACTGAGCAGCTTGAGTGTATTGTGATTTATGTTGTTTTGAGTCTTGGTGCCTCGCGATGTAAGCTTGATCTTGTTGTTGGTCGTCTAGGACTATTGGTCTCAAGAGGTGGTGTCGCCTCGGCAACATGAATATTTGTTTCTTTTAATCTGACTTATGTTGGGAATGTTGATCACGACCGAGTCTTAGCATATCATTGTCCGTGTATCACTGTGAAAAAGGATGTGGTTAGTGGAATAATCAAATGATCACGCCTGTAGGTGGTTAACTTGGAATCGAATTACTAATTTCTTGCAGGTTTGACGGCAACTACAGCTGATATAAAGCAAGGATTCAAGAGAGCGTTTTCTGCTCCTTGGCCTGAGAAACTCCGGTATCAGGTATTCCCTGCGTGCTGCTGACTACAAGTTGTGGAGTATCTTGATGGATAGTGATTAATATTTGGACTTTGGAACACCAAATAAGCCAAGCTGTAACCTGTTGGTGTAATTTTGGCCCCTATTGTTATCAACAGGGAGATGGCAGACCTTTTTGGAAACTAGTTGTTAAAGAAGCCACTGGGTGTGCCAAAGATGATTACTTCGAAGAAGTTTATCAGGTAATGTATCACAAGGTTCTGCATCAAATTATGTGTACAGCAGGATTTTCGCAGGGCTTCAAGAGAAAAGATGTAGTTGGCAAGAATTGTATTGATGGAGTCGAGCATATTAATCTAGCTTGATGTATCTCTTCTTATACTTATCTTCTAGTATCTTTCTTCCAGCACTATGCAAATGGTGATGCTTGGCATCTTCCAGATGGGGCTTATGAGTCGCTTATGTACCTTAGAGATGCTGGAGGTAGTCCTAATCATCTTAGCCTTCTCTATTCTGTTTGCTAGAAACCACATGGAACTCCTCTATATCTGCCGTGTATATTACAGTTAAGTTGGCGGTTGTATCTAATTTCGACACTCGCTTGAGGAAGTTATTGAAGGACCTTTATGTGTTAGACATGTACGTGGTGTTATCCTTCCCTTGTCTTTTATTTGAGTGGTGTTTATGAAGTAATTCTCTTTGAAGTCGCCTCAGGAAAGTATTTGCCACGTTTGTCTTTGAAGTTTCAGTCAATGTGTTTTTCAAAAGTTGCACCTTCTGCGTTTGCTCAAAACTGAAGGCATTTCTGCTGATAAATTGCGTTATGTTGGAAACAGATTGGGATATACCTGTTTCCTTTTCATTTTATCTTCAAGTAGCTTTTCCTTGCTGTTCTTTAGGCGTGCTGAGATCACATTTTGAATGCATGGTTTGATTGCTGCCGAGAAGCTTTAACCTGAAATTTATGTTCTTCAGGTTTGATGCTGTTGTCATATCGTCCGAGGCTGGATTCGAAAAGCCAGATGCAATGATATTTAAGGCTGCTCTAGGTATTGCTTGGTGATTTGTAGGTATTACAGTTATAGAATTACTATAACATAGTGACTATGTAAAACCAAGTCCTGTCATGGTTATAATTATACTTAAAAATTCATCATGCGGATGACATTTCTTTGTTTGGTGCAGACCAGATAAGGGTTAGTGCTGAGAATGCAGTACATGTTGGAGACGATCAAGAAGCCGATAAGGTGGGAGCTAATGCCATTGGAATCGAGTGCTGGTGAACGTGCCATCCAGTATTAGCAAATAACAGTGATTACGATAACAATTACAATATGTTAAGGCATAGTTCTCATGATTTGAAGCATGTGCAGGCTATGGGGAAAGGACGTGAAGGTGTTCAAAGACATTCAAGATCGGATCATCTTGTCTGGATCTTCGGCTTCCTAGAAGACTACCTGAAAATTACTGTTGCTAATTCTTATAAGGGGACCAATCTTTTTTGTATATACTGGTTGCTAAAGCCAGTTCAGTTTCTTGTAGTCCAAAATCCTTGATCTAACCATAGAAATTTGTGTCGGCTTTTATTGATTCTATACTATCGTGTTTATGTATGGCAGAGCGAGATCATGCCTGATTGATTTCGATTCAGGCTCTGTGTGCATCATCAGTCCTTTTTGTGACAATTCTCTGCAAATATTTGGTCAACTTGAGTGCCAAATTTTCTGGACACAAACATATGCTTAGCGGACCAAAGTTATCCTAATGGCTGAAATTCGACATATGCATTTGAATAAGAATGATGGTAAGCTGCACAAAAATATCGAATCTATTGACAAAATGGTGAATCACAAGTACCTCAAGATCACTTCGTGTGTAGGAAAGGAAGAACCAACTTCTCATATTGAAGCAGTGCCTCCGTGTCAAGTGCAAAAAGAAAACTGGAAAACGAATCGCCTAGACCGTGAGTGTTCCCTTCAGGACGGCACCAAATCCACCAGGGCTACCTCGGATGCACTGTGCTGAGTTCAGATCGCAGAACATGGTTGTTTCAACCTGCAACTTGAACGTGGTGGCAAGATACTGGTGCTAACAAGCATAGCATGGCGTCACAACCCAGATATCTGGTGCCAAACTAGCAGTCAGAAACTATAGAAAACTTAAACCACTCGAGTTGTTTCTTCACGCGATATAGTTGTACACTTCCGCATCATCTTTATCCCTTTCCAAATAGTCACGGTCGATCAATGACCCAATTTGCTTCTTGATGTCCCTGGGCTGAGGCAGAAACCGGGACTGCAACTGCTTGGTCACCTCGGCCAGAAGATCGCTATGCTGCATCCTCCTTCTCGATTTCATAACTTGCACTACAACCGCATCAATAATATGCCTCCTGTCTTCTTGCACTTTATGCCTTGTCTTCTCAGGTTCCGACTCCTGGGCAGTGACAATCCCAATCTTCAACTTGTAATGCTTGCTAGTGAACTTGTCATGGAACCATAGCACATCGTTTTCACCGATGTCTGCGCTCGCAGGCTCTTTCGTAAGAACGTTCTTCTCCTTGA
Source organism: Drosera spatulata (assembly GCA_035668315.1). Taxonomy (NCBI): domain Eukaryota; kingdom Viridiplantae; phylum Streptophyta; class Magnoliopsida; order Caryophyllales; family Droseraceae; genus Drosera; species Drosera spatulata. Next base: position 5,385 of record JAOVYX010016727.1, read on the forward strand.
CACAGGCCAAAGATTTCAGGCACCTCTTCAGGTCCGCCGTGGGGATCTTAGTTTCATCCTCGATCTCCTTGAAGGTAAGCCGGTCATTCTTATTGAACAACATCAGGATGCACATTTGATAGGTGGACACGTTAAGCTCATGCTTCTGGCCATTTCCGAAGGTTGCTTTTATGTCGGCATGACCATGGCTAGTATGCCAGGTCAATTTCCTGCCATTGTGCTTCCCCAGGTAAAATGACCCGAACTTCTGGCTGATCGCCGCCAGTTCAGAGGGCAAGTTGCAAGGTGCGCAACCCCGCACAGGCCAGTTTCCGGCCATCAGTATCTTGACACTTAACGAGGGTCCTTCTGTATCAATGCCTGGTCCAGCGCAGAATTCTTGCATGATCTCACTGGAAGTGCTCATATCAGAGATCATTCTTTCCAGTCAATGGGTAAACTGGGGTCCGCACTCTGTCTTCAGCTTGACTAGAACACTCTTTCCAGCATCATCAGAGACACTTTTTCCTGAAAGGAGCCTCTTTGACAAATGCCTTTTATAACAACTCTGGAAAACATCTTTATCCTGCAAGAAGTTAAACAGTGTAATCACCTTGTCAAGCAAATCCTCCGGATCCCCTTCTCTGTCATCCTTCAGGCCTTTCCGTAGTTTGTCGTCCACAAACAGAGAAATGTACTCCGGGGAACAAGAGTTCAATTTCATGGTGTGCTCAAATGAGGAATTCAGAGCCTTCATGAAAATCCTCCCGCCATTGAATGACAACTTTATAATCTTATCATACTTGGCCTTTTCGTCCAGAAGTCGCTGAACATATTCAACTGGATTCTTGGTCCTCTCTGGATCAGTTACCAACTGCTTACCAGTAGCCTTGAGATGAGAAGTCATTGCTTCTCCAATTATAGAAAGGCCAGTAGAAACACGACAAAATAAGTCGTACATTCTTCCCAGGTCTTCATATTTGTCATTGAGAAGCATGTGCACTAACCCGGAATTCTCCATGTCAACCAGCCTCTGCATACGGTTAGCAATCATCTTCTCTTCTACTATACGAGCAATCTTCGTTTCACTACTTTTATCTAGATAGTGAGACACCCTTTCGGTTTCTTCATTCAGCCGCCTCTCAGCTACTTTCAGATATTTGCCACAATTATTGGAGTCAATGAGCTTCTGCGACTCAGCTCCGTAAAACCATGCAGATTCTTCTAGAAATGGCTTCTCAAATTCCTCCTGGTAAACAACCAGACCCAAATCTACCAACATCTTTATCACACTCCTCATTAGCCTTCGATCAATTACGTCACCATTTCTTTCTCTTTCTATCGGAGCAAGAAGAGTGAACGGGAGCCTTGTTTGGATATTGACAGAGCGGACAACTTTGTCTCTCCAGAGATTCAGACCAAGATCATAAACAAGAGCTTTATGAGTAGAGGGAATGTATGATCTATCCATGTACATCAGTATGTCTCGTATCATTTTCATGGATTTAACATGCTCGATCCACTTCCTGTTCAGTTCATCGAGGAAGGAACCTCCTTGAGCATCCTCTATGGTTTCTGCAACTGTTTCCAACCGAGCAGACATGATTGCCACCAGGCCTGAATAAAGCTTGTCCCCGAAATTGTGGAGGACCATATTATAAGCATTTCTGCAGAAAAAGTGAAGCCAATGTCCAGAGAACCGTCCAAGTTAATATTAAGACCTCAACAAGAGCACTGAGGGAAAGGAAAGAGGTACAATAAGGAGCGGGGATGAAGATGGTGCCCAGCAGCAATTCTGAAAAAAATGTATAAGTAGAGGGATGGCAAGAAAATATTTCAGCTGATAATTTATAAACAAGGCATCATTTCTTCAATCCCACAATTCAACTTATCAGTTACCACCAACAGTCAAGGGACTCGCCTAAAAATAGGCCTGATATCTTTACTTCTTATTGCATGGAATGTTGCAACTAAAATGTTTCATTATCAGGAATACTGATCAGGACATATCATAGAAGCAACCGGCAAACACATTTCATAATGCGCGGTCAAGTCCTATTTTCTACAGGAATAGTAGAAACAGACACACACACAAGGCATTTGCATATACGCAACATTCTTTTTCAATCCAGGACCCAGGATTCATTTCATGTAATGCTGTAATGCTAACTGCCATATCATGTACACCTAGCTGCAAAATAATCCTATAGTTCAGTCACAAGCAGATTCCGAGACTAACCATCAGCTACACATGAATATATGTGTATACAATGTAATTGCATGTAAAAAACAACTGTATAAACAGATTTATCAATCCTGGCATTCAACGGAACAACACGACATGTCGGAAAATCAAGATAAGTTACCTATAGAGCACTTCAAAGCAGAGTTTAGTAGCATTCTGATCATAGATCTCCTGGATAGCGTTCTCTATTATCTTCCACGACTCCTCTGCCTCCTTCGGATCCATCATAGACTTCGGTTTATACTGCTTTATCCTAAAGCCCCTATTCTCCTGATCACCCATCTTCTCCTCACAACTACCACCACCACCAACTCCACTGCTTTTCTCCTCAAACAACCTCAACCTCGAAAGATCCACCAATCACGCACCGATTCCTCTTACATTACCGATCCGAGTTCCTCGACACCTAAACCCTAACAAACACACAAACCAATGAACAACAGCCTCCGATCAAGAACCATAAACAGAACAATCGAAATCCAACAAACACTCAAAACAATCGCGAAACCAACAACCGACAACGAAACCGCACAATCAGTTCTCAAAATCACACAGCAAATGGAAGCCGAACATCGCATTTGATATTCACTGTACAAGATTTCAAACCAACGAACTACAGCCTCCGATCAAGAACCATAAACAAAACAATCGAAATCCAACAAACACTCAAAACAATCACGTATTCAAAAACCGACAACGAAACCGCACAATCAGTTCTCCAAATCACACACCGAATCGAAGCCAGAACATCGCATTTGATATTCACTCTACAAGATTTCAAACCAGCGAACTACAGCCTCCGATCAAGAACCATAAACAGAACAATCGAAATCCAACAAACACTCAAAACAATCACGTATTCAAAAACCGACAACGAAACCGCACAGTCAGTTCTCCAAATCACACACCGAATCGAAACCGAACATCGCATTTCGATTCTCACACTACCAGATTTCATACGATGAGAAAATGAAGTACCGTGGAAGTATTGAAGGGACCTGAGAGTATGAATCGAGACGGAGAGGATCGATTCTAGTCGGCGAGCAAAAACGGAACGCGAGGGACTAGGGTTTGAGTTTAGGTGGCGGAGAACGGAAATTTCGACGGAGACGACGGCGGCGGCGGGGATTTCGGACGGCGAAACGGTGGGGGTTTGAGGTGGAGAAGAGGGAGAGTGAGTGATGGAGTTTGTATTGTGAGAGTTCAGGTTGTTGGAGGGAGAAGAGAAGAGCACACAATTGAGAGTTTTTGGTCTGAATCAAACAAATCAAACAAAAATTTGGTTGTTTGTGATTTTTATTTCAGAAATGGATCAAAAGAAAATAAAAAGGATTTTATCTAAATATATAAAATCTTAAAAATAATATAAAAAAATACATAACGAATTTAAATTTCAAAAATATACAATCCATCAATCTCATTTAAATCTCTAAGCCTATTCTCAATCCTACCCCATCCCCTTACATCATCCAATCATCGTCGGAATCTTATTGGAATACGATCACTGTTGTAGCAATCTTGTCGAAATCCGGCCACTGTCGTCGGACTCTTGCCAGAATCCGACCACCTCGTCGAAAACGTTGTTGGAATCTGACCAACTCGTCGGAATCCCAAAACAGACATATATACTGTAGCATAGAGCGCCTGTGGCCACCCGCTGGAGACGTTGTCGGAATCCCAAAACAGAACACCTGTACTGTAACACAGAGCGCTTGAAGAAAAAAATAAAGCTCCTGAAGGAAGAAAAAATAGAGCGTCACTTTACTCAGGTGCTCTATTTCGAAACAGAACGTCACTTTACTTAGGCGCTCTGTTTTTTTTTTTCCTCCAGAAACAGAGCGTCAGTTTTCCAACATAGAGCGCCAGCTGCACATCCTTGTGACTAATCAATAGAAGTCCATAATCCATCACTGCCACCTCAAAAACTGCTAGTAATCCAAACACCACATCGCCTCTTTCCCCTCTTCTCCATCACCAACGTCACCACTTCAACCACCATTATCACATTTCTCTCTAATCTCCTCTCTCATCTCCTCCTCCATCTCCATAGCTGTCGCCTTTGCCCCATCCTCTCCACCACCACCACCACCACTGTCTCACCCTCACCTTCACAAATCTCATCCATCCCAGAGATAGTGTTCTCGGACATCGGAGTTATCGCATTCATGTCGTCAACGACTCCAACAACCTCCATTTCAAGTTCGCCAGCATCGTCAGATCTGCATCAGCCATAATCTTGCGTCGAAAATGAAGCGATCTCAAGCTGGAAAACGAATCCAGAATACTGATCCACGACATCCTCTATCCGTCCCCCATTCTTGGGAATCAAATTAAACATTGCGGCACGATCTGGCGTATCCAGTCCTAACCCTAACTGATCAAAATCAAAACAAAAAAGTCAAATCGAATAAAAAAGAGCCATATACTGAGATCGCAGAGAGATTAAAAGATCGAAAATGATCGCAACAATACAGGGAGAGTGAGGAGGAAGAGAATGAGGGGGAAGGAGGAGGAAGAAGAGAGGGGGGTTAAAATTGTATGTTTTAGGAAATAAGTTTTCGTGTGTATGTTTTTAGGATTAATTTTAAAAAGATGTAGTTCTAGGTAATTTTCTGAAAATAAAAATACTAGAAAATAAGAAAAAATCTTTAGTTTTTGTTTTTTATTTTAGTTAAGTATAATATTTAAGAATTCTTTAAAATAAATTATTTTATTTTAGAAAATAATTTTGAATTGCATTCGGGGTTTTTTTTCATTATTTATTTTGATTTTTATAATTTTGAACAGCAAAATTAAAGAGCCTCGAATAAGAATGATTGTTTTATATCGCTACTCAAAACTATAAAAAAATAAAAGCAATAATAATAAAAAAATCAACAACCAAAATAAAAAACATTGAATATTGTACTCACATGAAATAAAAAAATTTAAAAAAAATATTTTTTCTGATTTTTTATGTATTTTTTTTCATCTATTTCAAAAATAAGAAAATAAACATTTATGTTTCATTAGTCAATAAAACAAAAATATAAAATTGAATTGAAAACAACAACCATATCGAACAAGCTAGCTTGAATCTAACACATATCGTAACCTTTTCTTTTTTTTGTTGTTTTTGTTTTCTATTTTAATTTTATCTATTTAAAAAATAAAAATCAAAAATAAATTTATTTATTGGGTTTAAGAATTGCGTGTCTTGACCCATGATCTATCAAAAGATAAAACAACACGTTAAAACAATTAAGAAGAAAAACAACAGCTTGAATTTGACGCACACATTTTGATCCTTGTGCTTGAATCTGACGCAGACCAGAACCTCTATAAATCCACTAACCGCACCGATGATTAACCGCTCATCTCATCTCATCTCCACCGCCGTCTCCGTCGCCGCCGGAGACCTCTCAATTCAGGTACAAAGAAACCCTAACCCCTCTTCTCATTCGAATTATTCCTGCACTTTTTTTTTCTGCTCGATCACTCCATGTTGTCCGCTCTCTGATGATCAGTGCGTTCTGATCACTTCACTTAACAGGCAATCTCTGCAACGATTCCTTCCTCTTTCGCAGCTGTTCGCCGAGAACTATAATCGGAAATGCCGGAGGAGTATTGCAGTGTGAGACCGCTCTATGGCGGCGCGATTTCTTGCACTTTTCCTCAAAGATTCGAGGTGAGGGGAAGGGTTGGTGGATTTTGGGATTGATTAGGGTTTTGTTGAGTTTTGTTTCGGTGTTGTTGCGAGGCGATGATGATTCGAGTTTTTTTTTTTATTGTTTGTGTTTTGTGTTGTAGGATGTGAGCATTGTTAGGCAGGTTCCTGATCACCAGGTGAGCGGCAATTTGGGTTTGAATGCAAATGTGTTTGTGGACAGTGGAGTCGCTTGTTTGAGTTTGTTTAAGTGGTTTTGTGTGAATGCAGGAAGCGTTTGCTGACCCGGGGAGGGATGAGAGTTTGATCTTCGAGCTGCTGGATATGAAGTATGATGTGGCTGATGAGGGGAGTGCTGTGTGGTTTCTTCAGGACTTGGCCGTGGAACAAGATGCCGAAGGGGGAATGGTATGATAGTTGGGGTTGTGCTGTCGGTTTTATAAGCTCTGCATTGTCTTTCCTGGAGTTTCTGTTGTTTCATGGATTAATATGTTCTATCTTGGGTGGAATAGACATATATCATAGTCAAACTGGAAACAAGTGTGCAATTTATTTGTATTTATATCTTGATTCGGGAGTTTGATGCAATCTAAATCACTCAGTGGAAAAGATTTTTTAACGTCTCATTGGCTACCGAGCTTGGTTCAGTTCTGGTTAAGCCATTGTGTTGAATCGTTGCTGTGCTGAAATCTCGTACTTATGAATAAGTTTGTACTGTCAATATGAAAGCTTCAAAGGTTTACACGCCATGTAAAATTAAGTTCATAACAGGTACTGATAGTTATGTGCTTAACCCGTCTGCTTTCGTTTTGAACTTCCAGTTGATCGAGCAATCAGGAGTGATGGAGGCTCCGGGATTGTCTTACAGAGGCATGCCAGCTGTGGTTACAAGTGCTGTTGGCCAAATGGTAAGGCAATTACAATGTGTTGCGGCACCATCGTATCTTATGCTTTCGCTAACCCTCTCAGAAAATTGCTGAACTTCTATACGCTTTTGGCTTTGTCCCCTGTCAACTTTCTCTAGCAGTGTTTTACCATTCGATTTGTGTTTCACCTCTTTCATTTGTGATGATTCTTGCAGGCCATCTCGAAAGGACGACAAGGGAGGGAAGCACAAAATTTAGTAAGGGTGCGCACCCCCTCTCCTGCTGATGTCTGTTATGTTTTGTACTTCTGAACAGTCATCTGAGTTGGAATAACTGTTTCTCAGGTGTATGTGGCTAATCTGCGTTTGAAGGAAGTCGCCACAGATGTCTTGATAACAGCATATGAGCCGGTGCTTATAAAGTGAGTAGTGAGTACTGATTCAGATAAGTGCACAGGACCATATATGTTTTGGGTTGCTATGACCCCTCCCTCAATTGCTTCGTCCACACTAGTCACAATTTCACCTACTCAGGTTCAACCAATTTCGCCATACCGCAAAATGGGTGAAAACCAGTTGCTAGAAGTTATGATACGTAGACGATGCATGTACGTGCCAGATTTTAGCTTCGTTAGGCTAATAGTTGACATCTTTGAAACACATTGTCCTTGAATGAATGAACTGTGTTTGATGCCTAATGATTGGCATAGATACAATCCAGATTTTAATCTAATATTGGAACCTGTTGCAACAACTTTTGCAGTCCATTGAGTGAGAGTGCCGGAGTAGCTGTTCCAGCTGGGCAGACCGGAAGTCTATCAATGGCCGAGGTCTTCAAGCTTGCCGTTTCCACCTTCAATGTGAACGACTGGAGCCTCTTTGGTAATAGTGCGGCTTGAAGAAGGGTCCTGTCCTGCTACAAAGCCTTTTCAAATGCACTGTCTAGTTCTTATTTGAAGTCTGCTTAACGGATGGCTTAAATTCTTGTAATAGAATCTTCTTCGATTAGAAAGTACTAGTCGTTATTAGTTATCACCAGGAATGTTTTTTGGTCCGTCAAGTTGAAACATGATCTAGTACCTTATATGGAGTGGTAATTTACATGGCCTTTGGTTTATGTGTTAAGTATTAAATCTATGAGGTTTTATATCAAGACCAATTAACAATATATGAAATAACTTAGGATTTATATATATAAGTGTATTGATTTTTCAAGTTCTAATGTGATTAAAGTTTTTTCAACAAGTTTTTTTGAGCTTAAAGTCCAGGCATATGTTGGGTGACGTGGAATATGAGACCGTTGTGTTTAATGGATTTTAATATCACATATTAAATCTTTGGGATTTTTTGACAAAATCAATTGACAATAAAAAAAATAATTCAAAATCAGTACATATGAATATATTGATTTTTCAAACTTCAATATAGCTAAAGTTTTCTCGGACACCGAGCCTCCATAAAATCATATAGGCATTCATCAATCAATCAGCAAACTAAAACTATCAGGTTACTTATGCAATGTCGATCGATACGAGTGACTATAATTAATACTCAAAAGCACCTAATCCACGACGGCAAGCGACCTATACTCCTCTCTCTCGAGATCGAGAGAGAGAGAGAGAGAGAGCAGGTTCCAAGCTTTCCATGACAGGCTGACAGCCGAAGGCTCTGGAAGCCCTTTTGTCCTTTCTGGAACAATCCCATCATATTCTTACCGTAAATTCGTTTGTGATACGTTTTAACGGATTTGTCGGGATAAATTTTGATTTGTGTTGTAAGAAGATTAAATATTTTTTTTGTAAAATTATCGTCAAATACTAATGATAGTTTAAGTTAAGTTACGTACTTTAATCCTGAATCGAAGACCGAAGGCGTAATTTTCTTATATCGTTAAAGACGAATAACAAAATTTCTCAAAATACGTATTGAATAATATAAAAAATAATTTTTTGCATTTATTTTAAGATGAAGGGAGTATGATCTACTCAACTGAGAAATGAAATATTCATAAAAGCATTTGTTTTATCTCATTCAAATTACAACATATATTTCATTACTAAATATGCATTTTGAAAATTTTAATCAAATAATGATTGATCGTTCAGTAATAAGTATTCAGTTAAATACATAAGTTAAATTATCATTGATGTTTTCGAAAAATAATATTTAATCATGGGATCGAAATTTACCTCGATAAAATACAAAAATGAAACTACACAAACAGATTCTGACGAGGACATAATATAGATAATATTATTATTATTTTTATTATAAATAATAGAGATACTGTTTTGTGAATGGGATGGTAATAATATGATCGACGCTATGTTTTTCATCCTACACCGACAGCTCCCGATCATCCACATTTTGCCTAGCCAAACCCAAATTCCCATTCCCTTCCACCGCCAGCACTCTCTTCAGCCTTCGCCACAAAGCAAGGAACAAAACCCCGTGTCCAAATCCACACCCAAAAACCCCCCTATAAAATCAAAATCTCTTTTCAAATCCAACGACTTCGTTGACAAGATCCAACAACTCAAATCCCAATCACCACAACATCACATTCACATCCAACCATGACAACGAACCCATCAAACTCCGATCAACAACCACCACCACCCACGCCACCAGCAACCGACAATCAAGCTCACGACCCTAAAAAATGGGGGACCCACGTGATGGGCCCACCTGCGAACCCGACGGCCCACCCGGACAACCAGCGGGCCGCCACGTGGGACGCCTCCGAGCACCAGCGCATGTTCTACCATGATCAGCAGCAGCAGCAGCAGCCGCCCTACGTGGTTTATTCGCCGGCACAGAGGCCCGCCAGCAGCCCGCTGGAGCCCGTGGTGGATGCGTTTACTGCTTGGAGCAGGAAGGCTGAGACGATCGCTCGAAATATTTGGCATCATTGTAAGGGTGGTAATCCCTTTTGGTTTCGATTGATCAGTTCGATCTCTGGAACATCGAAAATTTAAAAACGAATTGATTGATAAACAATTTGAAAATTAAAATAGAAACTACTGATATTTAATTGGTTTTGATCTGTTGGTCTACAAACGGATTTGATGATAAGGTGTTGATCTGGGCTACCTCAATCATTGCTAATTGGTTTTGAGTTGGAAGCGAGATGTTTAAGAAAAACATGGAGTTCAGTTAGTTTTGTTGACTGTTTATGTTACTTGGCTGTGATCAAACCTTTGATGATCACTGCGGTGGTGATTTTCTGATTATTGGTTTTGTTGTTTGATGAATTGTTTGTTATGTAGTGAGGACAGGGCCGTCTGTGTCGGAGGCGGCATGGGGGAAGATCAATCTGACGGCAAGGGTGGTATCGGAAGGAGGATTCGAGGGGATGTTTAGGCAGATCTTTGAGGTTCAGGGTAACGAGAGGCTGAAGAAGACCTTCGCTTGTTATCTGTCGACTACTACGGGTCCAGTGGCCGGGACTTTGTATCTGTCCGATGCTCGAGTCGGGTTCTGTAGTGATCGGCCTCTGTCGTTCCGTGCTCCTTCCGGCCAGGAGGCTTGGAGCTATTACAAGGTATTGATGTCGATCCCTTAAACATGATGTCATGCTATTGATCTACATAACCAAAAATAAATTTAGGCTAACAGGGTCGAAATGGTTGTTTATATCGTGATGAAGCAGTCCTATGTTAAGGGTTGTGATCCTAATATGTTCTCTTATTTCTCTCGGGACAGGTCAATATACCGTTGGCTTGCCTAAGCTCAGTGAATCCGGTCACCATGCGGCAAAATCCAACAGAGAAATATATACATTTGATCACGGTCGACAACCATGAGTTCTGGTTCATGGGATTCGTCAACTTTGAGAAGGCAACTCATCATCTCTTGAGTACTTTGTCGGAAAGCAGAGCTGCTGAACTTCCACCAGCTTCTTAGAAGCTGATCAGCTCCACTCCACTCCAGTTTTCTTGTATAAGCATTAGCGAGTTATTTTGATCTCCTTCCGCTTAGAACCCTTTGTATGGTTTGTTGATCGGTTGAGCCTTCGTGGTTTCCTGTGTTGTAAGTATATGGATTGTTCAGCTGCTTGTAGTATATGAGTTGTTTAACTTGTGTGTCCTAGTAATATACGTCTCCAGTTGTGTGAATGCTAGTTCTGAGATTCGATGTGTTACGTTGGATTATGAATCGAACATCACAAAGAGCCAATCTATACATCCAAAAATCTAGCTGATTTCGCCAGTCATTACGGATATTGATCGGTATATTACCTATGTATAACCTTATCATAAACCTATGTATAACCTTATCATAAAACATGACAATGTCTCGACAGTCATGACTTTTTGTGATCATTCGTGACAATGCTCTGAGGTTACATACGAACTTTCATTCCAACGCGTATTGGTCCAAATGATCTGGAAGTTGGTTCCTTTTAAGCAGGTCTCGAATTCGAGTATGTGAGGTTTTTCTAAAAATTCGGGATTTTCCTTTGATATGTCAACTAACCCGTGTAAACCTGATAGATTTTTTAAACCGACGGCTTCACCACCACAACGCAATTCGTCACCCAGCGAGTTTTGATCCTCTTATATCTCCCCCAGTATGTGAGTCCTTAACAAAACACTTACACCAAAATGATAATGATGAACTTCTGTATAGTTTGGGGATCTAAAAAAATTCCTGTACGATTCTTATGTGTTGGTTTTTGCCTCACACAACCATGATACCCTTCAACCAAACTACATTGGACCCAAATGGGCCTGGAATGGTGACCAATTAATGACTGGTTTTCTGTCTTCTAGTTCTCTTTCTCTGTACATCAGTTGCCATGCAGAACAGAGCAAGCAGCAGGAGACAGAACTGTGTGCATCATCGTTTTGGAGCCCACAAACCCCAAAGTTCCTTTTCAGCCTGCCCCAATGCGAGAATGTGAGAATTGGCATACATGTAGTATAATTCTGGGCAAAGCGTAAACCAAGAACTCTGTTTTTTTACACCCATTTTTATGATACCTCTTCTTCGATGTACGCATACTGGTCTGTTATCTTGACAGCATAGATTCCTTGCTTGGACCGTAGTTGGACGGTACTTGCTGCAGTAGTACCAGCAGGCGGCAGTCGTCGGTCCAGTCCCTCAATTCTCTGGTGGAAAACGTTAACTCTATCAAAAACTCATTTGGTTGATTAAAATAGACCATTTATAAATAATAAAAAGATTGATTTTGTGGCAATGTAATATCTGATTTTATATAATAAATTTTACTTTTTTAATATAAATTGAAAATTTTATATTATAAATTATTAAATATATATTATGAGATTGTAATTATAAAATATATTATAATATGATGATATATCTTCATCAATTTAAAATATAAATTTTTCAATTTATAACATAAAAAATTAAAAAAACATAGAATTATGGGAGATATACGTTGTAGATTGCGCATGATTTTTAATCAAATTCGTCGTCGCGTAACTTCGAAGGCATTAGTGCAAATAATTGGAAAGTGGGTGGACTACTACTTCCAACTAAAGACTGCACAAGAAAAGGTGCGATCATATCAACGTTAATGTATCGGATCCCATCAAAATTTATAATTAAGCATGTTTGATGAAAAATAATATTTAGATTAGAATATATATTTAAATTAAAAAATCTTAATGACATATCTTAATTATATAAAAAAAATTATTCTTATTGTTATTAATGATAAGTTGTTTAATGATTGTTATACCTTCATTTTGAATAAAGAGTAATAAATGTTTAGATAAAATTAATAAAAAAATATTATTTTTTATCTAGATTATCTCTCACAACCTATATTTTAGAATTCCATTCCATTTCCTAAGGGAGGATTAAACTGAAACAGATGAAATATTAGGATGTGTGATCTCTTATGAAGTCATCGTGTTGCATCGGGACTATTTTTAGACCCAAAAAAAAAACAAGAAATGGAAGACGCCATTTGATTATCGGTTATTCTATGGTAGTATGGTGTAATCTGGTGGGATTAGGTAAATTTCACCATCATAAAAGGGAAGAGATGCGTTTGTGCATTCCCTCGGATTAATTAATGAAGATAAAAGGAGCATATGTTACTCAATGGGTTTACGATAGACTATAAAAAAAGTTTATAACAACCCTAATTTAAGTCAAGGTCAGACTAGCACTAGGCGTGCTGGTTTCTTCCACTTAGCTGAAACGCTTTTGAGGTACCTACATAAAAAAGGGAAAAAACGTGAAAGAACGGGATATAAAGACAACCGCGCGCCGTTGGACTCCAGTAACATTCAAGGAGCTGTTTTTGTATTATACATTTTATTTTTCGTGAATTATATCTTATTTTGATATAAAATACATCATTTTTTATCTTTAAAGATGTAATTCACATGAAAAAAAAGACCGTTCACGAAAAATAATGATTATTGTTATAATACCAATGATTTTTCCTAAAAACAATCGATTTACTGAAAGAATGAGTGAGTGTTAATACCAAATTCGTGAGCCATAATATACGTAATTGCTCTTTTCAATGTCATATCTATTCTTTCATTATAATATACGTACATGGACTAAATTCATAACACGGCCTTACCCTCCTCGCCACAACTTGTTGTGAATGCTCGCATTGTGATTATGAGAATCCTGCAAACGTATATGTTTTATGAATCATTCAACCTATTCTTATGATATTCAAAAATGAAACTCGTGTTTCTTTGAAAAACTATCCACATCTCGTAATCTCCCCGTGTTGCAACCTCATCATCGCTGCCATCTTGAAGCCTTTGTGTTATCCCCATCCACTATCAACATCACGCTCTTACCACCACCCAGTTGACAATATCTTCTCACCGTCTTCACAATCAACCATTACCGTCAAATGTCGAATACCACACACCCTATTTTTAACAATACTACCAATACTTACAATGTCATTGTGTCGAGAAATCAATTCTATTAAAAATTCAAACTAATGATAGAATGCTTACTAATATATCTTAACATGTTGTTGCCACCACCTTTGCCCAATATAGCTTCCATTGTTTGTTACTCCCTTCATTTCATTAAAATTATAACGTTCCATCATTACTGTACTATTCAACACGTATTTTATAAAAGTTTCGTTATTCGTCTTAACGACAGAAGAAAATTATGTCACTGGTTCAGGGTTCAGATACATAACTTTAACTATCATTAGTGTTTCACGATAATTTTACGTAAAATGATATTTGATCGTTCCGTGGAGGATTTAAATAATTTTATTGCTTATCTAAGTTAAGGTTACAATTTGAATAGGATGGAGGCAGTACATTTATAGATAATACCATCACACCGATTTTACCCAATCATCAAGCAATTCTTTTGATCGGGTGTCACAATCCCATCACCATTGAACAACATTTTAACATTTGCACGACGAGATAATTAATCTCTCTCTTTTCTCTTTCACTAACACTATTAAGACCTTATCTCAAGTTGACCTAAATCAAAACTTAGAAGCGAATCCAAAACTAAACTAGCATAAACCCCATAACCAATCTTTAAGTTATACTCGCTCCGTTTCATTTAAATTACAATATTTATTTTCATAATATTTTTTATTTTATAATTTATAAGGAAAAAATTTTCAAATTGGATAAGGTTGTAATTTATTTGGAATATCTCAATATAGAAAGTGTTGTACTCCCTCCGTCCCAAAAAAATTATAACATTTTTCAAATTGGGCCGTCTCAACTAAACTACAATATTTTTCTATTTGAAAACTTTTTTTCTAAAAAATATCAAAACATCCATACTAATTATTTTATATCACATCAATCCATCCCATTATTTTTTTTATTTTTTTCTCACTTCTTTTACTCACAAAAGTCAAAGGACAATTTTGTCTTTATATTAAAAATCAACGGACACATAAATTATCGTGATAAGTCAATCAATTGTAATTTTACTAGAATGGGGGGAGTAATTCTTTTGACATGAGGAGAATAATAGATTAACCGGTTACTCTATATTATAGACAACATGTTGGTCCGACACATGATTTTATGTGTGTGTTGAATTTGTGTGAAATTTGATGAAGAAAGAATATTTTTTTAATGTTAGTGGGATATACTATAGTAATGTAAGAGGAGATAATGAGTGTACTGTAGTAGATGATGGTTGTTTTGATTTTTTTTATATAAAAGGATTAACAAATGAGATATGTTGTATATATATAGTGATGATCTAAATAAATAAATATTATATATAATATATAATAAAAAGAATATAATTTAATTTGAGATGATGATAATATTTTTCTCTCTAATAGTGACTGAAATACGATTTTCGATTTTATGTTTTCACTAACAAAATGAAGACAGTTTTTCAATGTCCATATACACCAACATCGTGTGTACCAATACTTTTCGCATTATGCGCATAACCCAACCCTCATCTCTCTCTCGCTATTCCAACCGCAACAACTTCTCCAACCTGTTCCTCTCGCCCAGCCCGTGAAGCAGCGCTGCCTCGAAGATGGCGACGCTGACGGCGTCGCTGGAGAGATCTCTCCGAAACTGCTCCCTCAACCACATCTCCACCCCCTCCTCCGGCGCCGGCGGAGTCGAATCTGCAATCCTAGGGCGCTCCTCGTCCTCCGATCTCGCGGCGCTGACGAATTTACGGGACTGCTCCGACTCTAATTCATCTTCTTCGTCATCTTTGTCGTCGTCGTCATCGTGTTCGGATTCGGTTCTCGTGGAGCTCAACTCTCACGTCGCTCTCCCATATCATTGGGAACAGTGCCTCGATCTCAAGGTATGAACGCCAAAACTAGAGATAGAATCTGGGGGTTGGTGGTTTTGGTTTTGTGATGAATTGCTTTTTATAGAGATTGGTGGTGGTGGTGGTGGTGTTGGTGATGAATGATGATTGTTTGATTGTGCTGTTGCATTGAATGATCGATTTGTTAGCGTCTTCAATGCTTCCTCGGCTTCATTTAATGTTCTCAATCATGGCTGAATTCTTGGTTCCTATTTGGGAACTCACACAATGAAACCCTAACCCCCAATCTTTTTCCTTTTCCCGTTTTTTTTCCTTTTCTTTTTATGGCCCTTTTATTCAGTTACTATGAATTTACATTACATGCTTGGTCCCCATGAAATTGCATTGATGTAGGCATATCTTTGCATGAAATCGCTTTGCGTTATGCAAGATCTATTATGCCGAAAGCTACTTTTGTCGTAAAGGATGTGAAAACTTTTCGCTCCCGAATCGCATTTAGATTACACAACCTTAGGTTCTATAGTCGTTAGAAATGCTTTGTGTTTTTTCTAAGATTTGTTACTTAGGAAAGCTACTTGTAAGAGTAGTATTTAGATAGAACACGCGATGAGTTTATGCTGCATACAATACAAGCACCCCAAGTGTTTATCATCCTTCCTTCTTACACTTATTTTGATCACAAACCACAATGTAACCAAGTGTTCCAATTTAACATTCCAAAAGTGGGATTCTATTGGAATGTCAAGCAATTGAAATGTTGGAATAAATCAGGATGTACAACATGCAAGGTCATTTTCACTCAGGAAAGGGAAAAAAAAACAAGAGGAATCTCCGTGCTTTCTGCACCTGTTGATGGGTCTGCCTCTGCCAATATATTTTGCTTGATGCTATGTCCCTCTCCCTCGCCCTATAGTTTCTGTATCTTTTCATTTCTTATCTTTATTCTTTCCAAATATGTTTCCCAGTTGGATTTGAAGGGTTCCCTTTTCAATTGGTTTTGCTAACTCAAGATTATTGTGGTTTGCTTTGCAGACTGGTGAGGTTTACTACGTGAACTGGGCGAACGGGATGAAGTCGAAGCAAGATCCGAGGTTATCGTCCGGAGACAGTTGCAGCGAAGCCAGTCGTGGTAGAGGCAGTCGTACTTCTGGCTACAGCTATGGCTACTCGACGGAGGAGGATTTGTGCGAAAGCGATGGATCTTCCCCCACGGGGGACTCATGTTCCACGCCTTCCACCCCACGAGAAAGCTGGTTTAGAGGGGTCTCCAGCAAGAGGATACCGGGGGAGGACGAGGAGGTGCTGGTGGTTGGAGGATGCAAGAGATGTCTCATGTATTTCATGTTCCCGAAACACCTTGACGAGTGTCCAAAGTGCTCCGGGCGGCTTATCCACTTCGATCGACCCGAACTTGCCTCTTCCTGAGACGTTGAGCGTTGGAAAGATGATGAAGAATGATAGGGTTGTGAGATTACTTAGATTTGTTTTTCGTGATCTTGTTAGTCTCCATTTATTGAGAAGCTGTTGGTGATGGTGATTATGGAGACTTTGAATGCAAGAATGCCTGATGCAGGCACTTCTCATTGTATTGGTACCCAGCTTTCAATCTTTAATCTCTTTGCTGAGCCTTCCTTATTCAGTCTCTTGTCTGAACTTTTTTCCCTGGTGATGCCTCATGTGTGTTGGGAGGGGTCATGCTCCATGGTTAATCCAATTATCGGGTATTTTCACCTAATATATTGTCAGCATGCCGACGTATGCTCGTAATTTTCCAACGAAGTGTTGGACTCTTTGATAGATATGCTGTGGATGATCTTTTTAAAGGCCAATCTTATTGTTGATGATATATAAACTACGAAGTCAATATTAGTTAGCTTAGATATATGTATTGAACGTATGCAGCCAAGACGAGTTAGTTTAATGTTAAACCGCTCCCCTTAACCATGAAATCACAGGTTCGAATATGTATTCTTAACAATGTAATTGGGACAGAGAGAGTATCACTAATTTATTACTTATTTTGTCTCAATTTACATGTAATAATTTTACTTTTTATATTATTCAATACGTATGTTGAGAAGTTTCACTTTTCGTCTTAACGATATATAAAAATTATATCACACACATAATAATGTTAAAAAGAAATAATGTACATTATCATTAATATTTGATGCATAACGGAGTCCGTCCATATTTCATTGTTTACTGTTTGGGTTTTTAAAAATTAAGGATCACTATCTCAAAATGAGAGGAAACTTCACAGTTTCAAGCGAAACGACGTGGAGATTAAAACTCAGAGTTCTGGCCTTGATTTTGGATGTGTTGGACACTTCGAGGTCGTTTAGACCATTTTTTAGACGTTTTTTTTTTCTCATTTTGCATTAATAAATATGTCTTGTCATATTTTAGTAATTTTCATTATTAGGACTTTCAACTCCTATTTAAGCTGGTTTTTACGCCGTCATGTAATCAAATTTAGTTATTGTTTTGAACCTTTGAAACGCTAGAAAGAGAAGAAGTCATTTCTCTCTTGATTTTCTTATCATCGTGCATAGATCTTATGTTTGTGTGTGTGTTGGTATCAATATTTCATCAGAATTTTTAGAAAATAATGTGATATTGTTTTACAAATACATATTACTATTAAAATGAGTCAGTTTTATATACGAAAGATTTTTTAAAAAAATAATTAATTATATATTTTGTATAATTCAACTGATCGATATATTATTTATTTAATTTTATATATATTTTATAACATAAATCAAACCGTTAGATAAGGCCCTCCCAAGAAAAGTTCTACTTACCTAATTCCCCACGGAAACTCTTCCACGATAATCACAATCCAACACTCTTTCTCCGATCAACAACAACCTCACATCATCATCATCATTGACCCCTCTCTCTCAAAATGTCAGAGCTCGACGACGAACCAGCTCTCGGCATCCCCTTCTCCGCCGCCGCCTACCACCAGCCGCTTCCGCCGCAGCATCAGTACTTCTACGTCACCCAAAACCCATATCAATCGGGGTCGATTCCGCCCAACGCCATCCTCGGCGACCCAAAAGGCATCCCCATTCAGCAGACCATTTACAGGGACACTCCTGCTCCGTTTAGTTGCGTTCACTGCGGTGATTCTGGGCTCAGCACCGTCAGGTGAGGGGGATTGATTGCGGTGTGGTTATGATTTTGGGTTTGTGAGGTGGGTTTAGGGTTTGTTGGGGGAAATGTGGGGATTAGGGTTTGGGTTTAGGGGATTTAGGGTCGTTGAGGGTCGTTTTGAGTTGAGGGTTTGGTTGAAGTTGTGATTGATTTCCTATTGGTGTCGTGACCTAGATGTTAGATACATAAGTGAGCCTTCTACCATCGCTTCTGGACTTTCAGTAGAGTTAATTTCCTCGACATGGTATCTGATTGAATCCTACCTACCGTTGGATTTGTGTTGTGATCTTGGCATGATGCATCTATGTGCTGATGTGGTGTGTTTGTAATGGGACTAGGAGCTGCTGTGAATGCATCTGTATGTAGTTGTGAGCTGGTGCTCGAGGCAGATTTAACTCTTGGACGATTACATTGCTTCACTGAATTGTTGTATGCTCTTCCTGTATTGCAATGCATCTGGGCTGGAGCATACGTATTGCTTTCTATGTTTAAACTTGGAAGTGACAAAATGGGGTTGTACTTATCTATTGACAAAGAAAGGGTTCTGATGCTTTACATTTGTGCAACCGTTTTTGTTATTTCATTTTGACATTGCTTCTCCTATTCTCCAAGAACACTCTCTCATTCTTTTTATTTAGACTTGGGTTTAGGATTATAGCTGATTGATCTTTGCATAGTAAGGTAAGTCTAAGGATGATTCCTGTTGCCAATTGCGAGTGAACTTTGATGGATTTTTCTGTTGCAAAGTCTTATACTTGTTAATGGATATGAAGTTTATTTCTCTAGTCAGTGGATGTGAAGTTATTTTCCCACAGAAGTACTAGCCAGGGGATACACAGGAGTGGATAGAGCCAGAGCTTAAGTGATGATCGATTAAGTTGCCTACTGAAGCAGGACTAAGTTCTGTTTTTGTGCTGAATTTTGATCTTTGCTTTCTTCAAATATCAAAAGCTCTTTTATGTATACAACTAAGAGTTTCATGCACCATTTGGTGACCAGGTCGAAGATTAGTCTAGCAGCTGTTGTTGGTTGCATGATGCCAATGATGCTCGGAGTATGCTGTCTCTGCCCTTCAATGGACTGCCTTTGGCACAAGTATCATTACTGCCCCAGCTGTGGAGAGAAGGTATTGTTATCCTTGCGGACGCTGTATCCTAATCAAGTCCGTGCTGGCCAAATGAATCTTGAAAGCCTTTTAACTTTGACATTCTATGTGCGCACCACAGGTAGCTGACTTCGAAAAATCAGATCCTTGTCTCGTGATGGATCCTCCAAATTGGGAGCAGAGGAGCTTCGCGGTACCTGCCTGAAAGATAAAGTGAAGTAATACTCCTACTTTGTGTTGGTTTGATTCCTTTGTGTTGTTCTTGTGGATCTCTGCTACCATGTGATGGCTAATTCATGAACATGAGCTTCATACAACTGAGAGATTTGTTGAAGCTTCATAGTAAAATTTCAATATTACTGACAATATAGATGGTTTGAACCACACAGCAGTTTGGTCTTGGAGTAAATATATTGAAGGCTTATGCTATTGATTTTTCGCTTGTGTTCTTCATGTTTAAGTAGTTAACTATTGCTTTGCTGGTTATGTTCCTTCCTCAATCAAACATTTGCTTTCAGTTTGTTGTATGTTCATTGATAGAGCAAACAAGAGGTTCATTTTCTCCTCACCACTTGACACTGCTCTTTTCTATGGCTTCTTTCGATATATCTTAGTTGCTGCAGTAGTCAGGACGTATTGAGTCGGTCATTATATGTGAAACGAATGGTAACGCTCGGTTGCTGCATTGGAGCATTAGCAGTTATAGGACAATAGGAATGTTACAATACTCTCTTTGTGATTGGTGGATTTTGGAATCGAGCCAATTCATCACGCGGGATTCGAAGGTGATTATCATAAATGGATCAATTAGTAGAAGAGTATCGAGGAAAAGAATATGTATTTAGCATTTGTGTGGGACGAAACCTTCTCTGCTAGATTGAAAGCTATCTTATGTACTGTATTACTTTACACTTTGCGCAAGACGAGATCCAGTTGATCTGACCAAGGATGATCATCGAGCGACGTTCAGTCACGACAGCTTACCCTCGAGATTCTAGATTCCGTGTCGCTACTCCTGGTATTATCTCAGTGACCTGTTGGCGATTATGTTCCGCAAAGTGCGATTCTGGTGAAGCAATGATAATAGGTTACATTTACTTTGGTTTTTTCTGTGGATCTATTTTTCGCTTTGCTTATCATTAATAGATAGACATATGCATGATCCTCGCTCTATTCTCACGGAGACCGAGTCATCACATATTACGGGCATTTCTCTTTTGTGTGTTTAGCCGGTTATCATGACACCTCAATCGTGCCATCAAGGAGTGATAGAATCTCTGATCTTATGATTAAAGAAAAAAATTACTTATTATTAAGTTAATTTTTTCTAATCTATAAGTTGACCGTTGATAGTAGTCTCAAAAGTATGCTACATCTCCTTTCAAAAAAAGGAAAAAGAAAAGTACGTTACATCTACAACAATGCAAACATGGCCGATAGACAGCTTGCCTAATGTGAACTTATTATTCGAACGTGGAAAAGCGAGTTTTTATTGGAGCACTTCTGTGAAATTTGAATAAAGAAAGTGGCCGGCCAAAATCTGAGATGAGGCATAAACAAGAGGACGTGCTTTGGGGAAGATGATGAGTATGGACAGTTCAGTATATTCATTGGAATTTTTAAAAAATTGTGTGTCCATTTGTTAGATGGCGTCACATTAGACGTCATCGGCTCTTTATGTCACCGCCAAGCAATAAAATACTCCATTGGAGAACAATAACAAAATTTCCTGGTTGATGAGAATCAAACGTTCAATGAATTAAATGAGACAAATGTTATGTTTATTCACGGCAGAGGATCTAACTTGATTGTGGGAATTGTAGTAACCCAACACAAATAATAACTTGATACATTGAAAGGCTATATTTGTCTTAAAGTACTACCCATGTTTTATGAAGTAAACAGAGGATGATAGGCATACCACAATATTTTATCGGTTAAAATTTTTATGATTATCTGGAGCAAAAAAATTTTGTGATTATCTTAATAATGATTAATCTAGCAGATAAATGATGAGAGATGAGCTATGGCTTATGGCTTATGGCTTATGGCTTATGAGAGGAAAGTTAGTCAATCTAGTGTTGTGAAAATATCGGGTTGGATTTTGATCTGAAGTCCTGCACTATTTCTCGAACGGGTTGGGTCTTGGTCGGACGGGTCTTATGGGTTTTGTCCCCGGTGGATTCCAGTTCGGCCTGGCTCATGGTACGAGCCTCCGGTTGATCGGACGGGTCGGGATTTTATTCTTTCGGTTCGGTCAACGATAATCCTTTTTTTAAAAAAAACCGTTGGTAGAAACCATCATCGATTTCTGAAAAACGTCAACGGTTTTGATGTTTTTTCGATGCACAATCAGGACAAAAAGGATTATATTTCATATTTACGAAAATCGCTGACGGTTTTAAGGAACCGCTGACGGTTTTTGATAAAACGTCGACGTCAACACTTTATATTCGATATACTTTTTACGGACAGGGGTAAAATTCGTCCAACGAACTGTTCGTTCATCGAATCGGATCATGATCGGATCGAACCAGACCGGACAAACCAAGTCCAAAATCGATGTTCGATCCAATCCATGTCCTTGGGTCGGGCTTCGAAAAGTCCGTCCGACAGCCACTGCGTCGGGCCAAGTCCGGACAAGACTCGGACGGATCAGACCGACCGGACGAACCGGGCCACTTTTTGACAACCCTAAGTCAATCATTTCTTTTATAGCCTAAGTTACTACGAATTGAATGCATGTTTTATCCATAGTTGGGGTAAGAGCAGGAGTTGGGATAATACTCAAAGTTGAGGTGAAAAGCTAATCGGTCAAAACAAAAAAACTAATATAACATCAATCAATTAATTATCATGATTATTTTTAATCATTAAATCAAGTAAATGTGAATTTTTTTTTATTGATTAATATAATGATTAAAAAAATCACAACAAATAATGGATTAACATTATATTAATAATAAAAAATCCCAAACACAGCAGTCTTTATCAACTACTCAACATTTTTCTCAAAAGGAAATGAAAAAAATATGGATGTGACGTTGATACTTATAGGATATACTCGAACAATGTTCAATTTTCATTTCATTTCCTCTGATTCCTCTATCTAGATATTTTATCAAAAAGGCATGCCAACAAAGCAAAAAGCCCCCAAGATATTTTTCCCACTTACTTTGATGCACTCTCCATTCCAAATCTTCCATTTTTCACATTCCCCTTTTATATCATTTCATTTTTCTTACACATAAATTCAATGCTTCTTCATCTTGATCCTCTTCATCAACTACCCTTCTCCACTTCCTCTCCCTTGATTTCAAATTCAATCCTCTGAAATTTTTTCACCTACCAAAAAGCCCTTTTCTGTCCCTTTCCTCATCCTCCATTTCGAAGCAACCTTGATCTTCATCTACCCTGTTCACAAATGTTTCCAGAATCGAGTCTTTTCCCACATCTGGTTTCTACCCAGTACTCAAAACCCCAAAGCGTACTCGGATTCGTTTGATTTTCCATCTGGGTTTCTTTAACTTGTGTGATCTTCTCATCTTGGTTTTTGAACTCAAGTGGTTTTCTCATCTGGGTTCCTAAATTTGATTGATTCGCCATCTGGGTTTCTAATTATAGTGATTTCTCATCTGGATTTCTAAATTCGAGTCATTTTCCATGTGGGTTTCTTGATACAAGTGTTTTTCATCTGGGTTTTCGAATTCAAGTGATTTTTCATCTAGGCTTCTGTTTTCTTGTTAAACTCTTATTGTCATGGTAAGCCCAAAGTGTGTGAGAGGCGGTGTGGACGAAGGAGACGGAGAATCTCGCTGCGATTTCTGTTCCGAGCGAGCCGCAGTGGTCTACTGCAGAGCGGACACTGCAAAGCTCTGCCTAGTCTGTGACCACCAAGTCCACTCCGCCAACGCCCTCTCACGCAGCCACCACCGCTCTCAGATCTGCGACACATGCAATTCCGAGCCCGCCACGGTCTTCTGCTCAAGCCACGGCCTCCTTCTTTGTCAAGACTGCGATTGGGATTCCCACTCATCCTGTGATCGAAACCCGGTCCAGGGTTTCACCGGTTGCCCCTCAGCGCTCGAATTAGCAGCCCTTTGGGGCAATGATCTTGATGGTAAGCTCATGTTTCGTCTGCCTTCTCATATGGTGATGTATGATGGTGGTGGAAGGGATCTTGATCTGTGGGATTTGAGGTCCGAGATGATGGTTCCTTGTGATAATGGGTCGTTTTATGGGTCCGGTGGCGGAGCGACGGGGATTGGGATGGGTTGTGGTGGGAGGAGGAATCAGAAGGTGGTGATGAAACAGCTCATGGAGCTGCAGAGATGGGATTTTGAGGGTGGTGATGTTGGTGGGAAGGATAGGGAGGAGGGTGGCGGTGGTGATGCGGCGGAGAATTCGCTCTTGGTGCCCGGGACACCGGGCCGAGGTGCTGTGTGGAGTGGGGATGGGAGTTCTGGCGGTGGTGATGGCGGGAGAGGTGGTGGTGGTTTGGAGAATGAGGGGAATTTGCATCAGGGGCGGAGCCAGGGGGCGAATCTTACGGCTATTGTTGGTGTACATGCGGATCGAGAGATGTTGGATGATGAGGCGCGGGGTTATGGTGTTGGTAATGTGATGTGGGATGCTAATCCAGGGAATCAGCATATTCAGGTTATGCTCTCGAGCATGTTTGATCATTGGTATATTACATGGCGAGGAAATGTGATGTGTTTGTGTGAAGTTCTGAACTGTCAATCTAGTTGTATTGTTGTTGAATCAAGATCAATGCTCTTTGCTTTTCTTTTTCGTGTACGGATTGCAGGTTCATGCTTCACATATGGATCTATGTCATGCAAGGTGAAATGGATAGTAGCAGGAGTTCTTATAGCTTGCAAACTACTCAATACGTTAGATGGATGAAATACTCATTGGTGTTTTTCAGAGTAAAGGACATGTAGCCAAGCATAGTAAAACGCAGAAAGCTATTTTCATTTTGGAGGATTACAGTATATATGGGGATTCGGGTTTGAAATATCCGGATTTGGTATGGGATCAGTGAATGTAATGGTGATTACTGTTACCGTTGTCTCTTCTCCTATTATGTTTTTCAAACTGGTGCTCTGTCGAATGAGGCGGATTAAGGATGATTAAGTTGAATTTAAGAATCTTCTAGGTCTATTAACCAGTCATACTGATATTTGTGTGTGGTATCAAGTCTTTACAGTCAAATGACTAAAGTATTTAGTTTTCTGTTTCTATGTTCTTGCATCGTGTTTCTAATTGATACGAAACTTGAAGTCAAAGGAGTCCATCATTTTGTTGCTGACTGCGATCTTCAAATTGCAGATATGGGATTTCAATTTAGGCCGGATGAGGGATGATGAAGAATCTGGGTGCTTGGATGTTGAATATGGTGAAAACCATGCGGGGTTTATGACCAACAGCTATACCGCTCTTCTAAAAGACACTGATTTGGCTGCTTCAGAATTCATGCGAGAAATGTATGATGTGAACCCTTCAGCTGAGCAAGAGAAGTTCGCAGCATATAACGTAAGTACCAGAATTTGAAATTTCTTTTGAATTGCTTTGCAAAGGTTTCACCTTTGCAATAATCTACTGTGATATTAAGTCGTATTTCCCTTTCTACGGAGATAGAGTTCTACACTGCTACCTGTACTTCTCATGGAGTAAATTATGGTTTATAGTCTGAGTTTATAAATTATGGTTTAAATACGGAGGGTTTGACATATTGTGCCTGAAATGCAGTGCAATTCGCATAACTCAACTGCAAGTAATCGACCAGCTGCATCAGAGAGCAACAATAGAGCATTATCTAAGACCTCTTCAGGTTCTGGCTTGCGCAAAATCAGAGGATCCAATGGCTCAAAGGATTTTCAATTCTCGGAGCATCATGCTTTCACGACTGGGGACAGTGTCAAGGATGCAGCTTCAGCCAAGGCTAACATGGAACTCCTGGCGCAGAACCGAGGCAATGCTATGCAGCGTTACTTGGAGAAGAAGAAAACGAGAAGGTGGAGTTCTTAACTCTTACATTCTTTATATCATTATCATTTGCTCAATGCTGTTTTTGTTGTGTACTTATCAGATCTTTTGTCGGCGTATATCTTGTTAAATTTGACTAGGTATGATAAGCATATACGATATGAGTCGAGGAAGGCGGGAGCTGATACCAGGAAGAGAGTGAAAGGCCGTTTTGTGAAGGCTACCGAGGTGCATAACGGTTGAGTTTCTACCTGGAGACAATGTCGATGTCTCAACTGTAAATATACCACTATTGTTTTTCATCCTTCCTAGAACGTTACTCATGTTTGATATATATTCTTGGAATGTTGATTGTCTACTGCTTTTCTTCTTCGATTTTGCGGTTGTCCCATCATTCCATGGTTTTGTATGAGCAAATAAATTCACTGTTAGTGTCCTAGACTCCTTGTAGTAATACATATTTCTCCCCTGTGATCTGTCTCGTTACTCGCTGTCCATCTAAAGTTCTCAATTAAGAAATACATTCGCGTTACATTGGACACTCCGTTGGTGTTTTAGTGTTACGCGGCTCACTGGTAAGAACTCAAGTCCATAGAATGGGAGCTCAGTTCTCGCGAAGCAATCCCAAGTCCAGTCCTCTTATTGTTTTTGTTAGGAAAGTGGATTCCTAAGAAGAGGGATACACGAGAAGAAGAGGGATACACGAGAAGAGACAAATATGAAACATCGTTAGTAACATGTAAAATATAATCCAACATAAACAACAATAGAAGATGAAAATGAGTGGAAATCAATAGGCTTAGAATCATGTAAAATATAATCCAACATAAACAACAATAGAAGATGAAAATGAGTGGAAATCAATAGGCTTAGAATCGTAATAATGATATACTCTCTTTAAGGTATATCGAAGAGTTCTTCGAATTTCAAACAAATATACCTCCAGGATACGACTAAGATTTTCGTAGGTTCTACGTAAAGCTAACACGAAAAATCATAGATTATACGTAAAATAAACACGAAAAATCACCTCTTAAAATCTGCTTTGAGATTATGGAAACCTGACCAAAAGTTGACTGAAAAGAAGAGTTTTGATGAATGAAGATAATAAATGATTTTGATGCATGAAAACCAATGAGGGATGTTAGTATTTATATGTTGTTAGAGACACTCCTTTATCAAAAGGTTTCTCTTTTCATTTTTAGAGAGCAAATCTGATTGAAACAAATCTTAAAAGAAATGTTAAGATCGGATAGGTAAATCAAAAAAATAATCTTTGATAAGAATAACTAAACTGTCGTCAGGACAGTGTATATGATGCCTGGGCAAAATTGGTCTATTCGTCCAGGCAGCATATATGCTGCCTCAGCAGCAATGCCAAACTAAAATTGTAGTCAATTTTCGCAAAGGCAACATATATATCGCTGGGACAGTGAGACTAATTACAATTTTTCTGTACTTATTGTCCATGCATCATATATGTCACTGGGATGTATAGAACACTTTGTCAAATCTCATCACAAGAACTCATTTTCTCTCATTCTAACAGGTTTTCATACAACCCGAAATGCTATCTAAAATCTTAAAGTGATTTTACTCAATCACCATTGACTTTATATTCCAACGTTCCTCATCGAACATGAATATACACCATTAACCCTTCTTAATCCCTATAGACTTTATGAGGTATTTTCCCAATAGTTGTCGTGCTTATCAAAATTGGAACTTAATTTGATTTTCCAGATTTTATAAAATGACCGATTACGAAGATCGCTGTGTAGTCATAACAAGTTCTGTAGTCATATGATTAACAGAAAAGAGTTGAAGCACGTTATGCATGGCACCAAATTCAAATTTAGTCAAGTTGGGAATCCCGTGATTGTCACAGATTCATAAGCTCTGATCTTATGAGGACAATAATGAGGTGAATAATGAGTGTAAGGCCTGCCTTTAATCTGCTTTACCCTTGCTGATAAAAAGCACCAGCGTGCTTATAGTACGTTGCTGAGGCTGCCCTTATACTTTAGCGAACTCGTTAACGTAAACCATGGTCTGTCGGGGCACTGCACCGATCAGCACCCCTTCCTTATGTTAACCGCTTTGAATCAATGAAATTCAGTTTCGACATTGTTGTTACGACTTACGAACAAATAAGATTGTACAGGCTTATCCACGACTCCTTACACATGAGAGGGTTTTGTGAAATTTACCCTTACAATTTATCGTGACCAATGCTACTAGGACAAATTCACGTGATTGAAAAGGTTATGGAGAGGGGTAGGGTAAAAACGGCGAGGCCTGTACAAGAAGCAAGCAAAAGAAGATAAACAGAGGGGACAGTGTTTCGTTCCAGGAGAGTATATTTAACCAAACCAAACCAAGGAAAGGACCAAAGTTGCTGGCTGGTCTGGTTTGTTTCATGAATATGAGCCCATATATTATTACGAAAAAGTAAAACAGCTTCATGAATAACAATAATGAATAAAAACAAGTTTAAATTAATTATTATTACTTTTGATTTTTTTTGTTTTAAATTTAAAAAAAAAAAAGATCTTTTATATTGTAACTATCCATAAATAACTTCTGATGCGTGCTGCTGTTTCTTTTCATCGATATTATTATGACACAGTCAAACAAACAGATGCTTTTTTGGCTTTTCACTCACAAAGACAGTACAGTGTAGTAGCTTAGCTGCTACCCTTTAACCAAATTCAATGGAGAAAGATAAAAATAGTGATGGTGATGATGGTCCATGAAGATGAAGGTGGTGGGCATCATGTGATTGTGAACTCAATTTGGGGTCCTATGTTTTATACTTGGACTAGAACATCAAGCAATGCTTGGAATCTGAAAAGAGAAAACTTGAACCCTTCTGCAAAATTGGTCGGATTCGCAAAGGCCTCTACAATATTTCTATCTGAATAAAACTACATATATCTTATTTTTTTTTCAAATCCTGCCTACGAAGAGAATACTTATATTATCTTAACTTCGCCTTTATGATGTGATCTTGAGATACAAGGTACTGATTTGATGATAAAATGCACAAACCATAACTAGGACTTGATCGCTTTGTTGGCATGGTTGTTATACGGTGGTCGATAGATTTTGTTAGTCTTCGTCACATGCACTGTTGTGCTATGAATGCTTCTCCTCCAACTTAGGTAGCCTGAAATGTGACATGTTGCGTTACAACAGTCTCAAATTTATAAACATCAATTTAATTCATGGAGTAGCATTTGATAATATTGGAAAATAATGCTTACCTTATGAAAGCCCCGGAACCACTCCTATGTGAGCCTTATATGATCCATTTTGATTTTTTTCAAACGAGTTGATTCCTAAACAAAATATCATAATAAGTACAACCTTGATCTCACGGGTCAGCATCCTGTTGGTTTACAGATAAATCAATGCATCGTTATCCGCATTTCAAACTATTAAAGACATTCACATGAGAGAAAAGTGTTTACTGATCCGATGGTATCGAACATAAGGCATTCTCTCATCAATTCGAATCTTGTTACATAAGTACTAGGAGTACGTAGCATCACCAAAACACATACAGTGATATTTACATCTATAAACTACACAACTTACTATCATAAGTTCTGTTTTTGTATTATGTTGAGGAAACGTTATCTATATTGGAGTTTGAAAAATCAATACACTCATATATATAAATCATGGGTCATTCTTCTTGTTGTCAGTTGATTTTGAGATGAAAGTTTACTCCCTAGTCTAAAAAGGATTGCACTATTTTGATCGGATACGCATGACAATAGAATGTTTGACCGTTGTTATCGGACGATCAAACGTTATTTTTTGAAAAAATATTATGAAACATTAATGATAATAAATATTGTATACTATAATCGTGGGCTAATAAAAAATTAAATCGTATCTTTTAGATCAGTAACAAAACTTCTCAAATTACGCGTTGAATAGTATATGGAGAAGAAATGATAGTAAGCATTGCGTGCTATATGGAGAAGAAATTATAAATTCTAAAAAAAATAAAAATCTAAAAAAATTTAATAAAAATACCCTCATAAAAAATTATATCTATAAAAATCAAAAATAAATTTTAAATTATCAAACAAATCTAAGTCATTAGATAAAAAAACTCAACAATCCAAAACCCAAATGCACCAGATTCCCAACAACCGTGTATCCTATTCCCAGTATATTACTCTCATTATGTGGGTGTGTGGCTCTATAAAACTGGTTTTTCCCAAAAGCAAAGCCCCTAACAGCACCAAGCACACTGTCAGACACATATTATCCCCACCACCACCACTCTCCCTCTCAATCCTCTGCACTTCACCTTCAAATCCCTCACAAAACAACAATCACTCCACAAAAATGTCGATGTGGGAACTCATCTTTTACCTCTTCACACTCCTATCAATCACTGTCCCATCTCCAACCCATTCCAACAAAGAAGGTAAAAACTCAAAGAACGGTTTTATATCAATCTGTATACCATTGTCGTTTTTGTGTTGTTATCTAGTTTGATTTCGGAACGCAGGCGATGCGCTGTATGCGCTGCGAAGAGCGGTGAAGGACCCGGAGAATGTGTTGCAGAGCTGGGATCCGACCCTTGTTGATCCTTGTACTTGGTTTCACATTACCTGTGATTCTGATAATCGGGTCACAAGACTGTGAGTGAATGCTCAAAAACTCAAACCCATTGTTGTGTGTTATTTTGGGAACTTTTAAGCGATTTCATGATTTGTGTTGTGGGTTTGGGGTGGATTGAAGAGGAGTTAATGGGGTGGGCAGAGAATAGTTATTGTTTGATGGTGGTGGGTTTGTTTTTGTGTGTCAGAGAGATACAGGAGAATGAATATGCTGATAAGTTTGTTTTGTAAAGAAAGAGAAACGGGAGCTCTTTCTTAGGTCAGGTTAGGGTTAGGGTTAGGGTTAGGGTTAGGGTTAGGGTTAGGGTTAGGGTTAGAGGCTTGAATATATTTCCGACATCTTGGTTAGTGTAGTAATTGATGTCGATTTCGGATAATCGATCATCGGATGTGTGCTTGATGATAGATTTGAAAGTTTGGGATACAAACAACTCTTTCCACTAATGTTTGACACTGTACATCTCTTCTTTTCTCAAGCCCCACTCAAAGCATTTGACTAAATAATGGAGAGTTGAATCCTAAAATAGGGGTGGGGGAGGGGCAAAGGAAAAGGTTAATAGCTCTCGCTCAATAGTATCAAGACATTCAACTATCATCCTGACCAGTAGAATTTTGCTCTTGTGGACAACCGAAATTCGCAAGACCCCTTCAGAGAAATCAAAATGCTAGGATGATGGTAGTCCATCACCTTAAACAAATGCTATTAGTGAAGAAGCATATGAAATATGAATTGGTCAATACTTACAGATTTACAGTTAGCAATTGCTCTAATGGTGTCCCTTTTCTTGGTACGCATAGAGATCTTGGGAATGCGAAGCTGTCTGGTTGTTTGGTTCCTGAACTTGGAAAGCTCGAGCGCCTTCAATACCTGTGAGTGTCTACTCTACTGGATTCGGTCCTTTACGTCTCAATGTTAAGATCAAGGCATGTGATAGAGCAGCTCTTTGCATATTGATGCCAATGTTGACGAATAGCGAATTGGTTTGATATATGTTTTGTTCTGGTTGTCTATATTGTGGTAGAGAGCTCTACATGAACAGCTTAGAGGGACGCATACCAGAAGAGCTCGGCACTCTCAAGAGCCTAGTGAGCCTCGACCTGTTCCATAATAATCTCACCGGTCCTATCCCTCTTTCCCTCTCCAAGCTATCCAAGCTCAAGTTCCTGTAAGCTCTTCTCCCTAACAGTTCCATTCATACGATTTTGCAATGAATCCATTTTGTTCACGACGTAACTGAAAGCAAGCTAAACCCCTATTTGTGGTGTTCATGCTCGATCACAGGCGCCTGAACAACAACAAACTCACTGGAAGAATGCCTAGAGAACTCACTAAGCTCGACAATCTCAAGATCTTGTATGCTACCTCCTATCTTTTCATCTCCCCCCTGTTGATGCAATACTCAGTTATCGCTTATCGTTTTGCCTTGGTTTGTGCAGAAATGTGTCGAACAACAACCTTTGCGGCACTATTCCAATATCCGGTTCATTCTCTAAGTTCTCAGAAAAGAGGTGATTCCCAAATCAGCATGTTTGCAACAACTGTAATATGTTCAGCACTCACAATGCGAAACTTCCTATCTGACATGATTTTCCTTTCTATGGACTCGCAGTTTCTTAAACAATCCTCGGCTGGAAGGACCCGAGTTGATGGGATTTGTGCGGTACGATACTGGAAACTGCAATTGAAATCTGAAGGGCGGTATCAGAGAAAGAATATTGTCTCCCATAGAAGGAAAACGAAAGGGAAATGGAAGTGTGTTTTGCCATACTAATCAAACGCTTGTGTGCTCGGGCCTGTTCAAGAGAATAGACCTTGGTGTTTTGCATCTAAAAAGATAGTCATTATCAGGCGATATTTAGATGATCTGTTCTCTATACTCGCATCTTTTTTCTG
This sequence comes from Drosera spatulata, assembly GCA_035668315.1. Classification (NCBI taxonomy): domain Eukaryota; kingdom Viridiplantae; phylum Streptophyta; class Magnoliopsida; order Caryophyllales; family Droseraceae; genus Drosera; species Drosera spatulata. Next base: position 37,657 of record JAOVYX010016727.1, read on the forward strand.
GGTATTCACCATTAACACATCGAACGACCTGAAGATAAACTAGCAAGCCATATACAGGTCCATGAACAAAAGCCTACCGTTCTTCCACCCCTTCTATTCCTCTATCGATAGAATCCGAGGGAGTTGAAACAGAAGAGCAAGCCATCATCCTCGAGGACAAAACCTGCACACGGACACAGTAGTATAGGATCAGTATCCGTAAGGAATGGGCACCGCGCAATTCATCCTCGAAAAGATATGTATGTGGTTGTTATCTATCTCCCCTTCTAATCTTGTCGAAGACTTATTTACATCTAAGAACTTATTTCCTTTTTTTCCTTCTTTTTTTATTGCACTTAGCTTCTCAGGACAGTCAGCCTTTGGGTCCGAAGAAGAGAATGCATCTTGAATCTCGCATAACCCACGTAAACGACTGCAAGTTAAACGAAGCTCATTTGAAATGAGAGCAATACTAGAAATCATCGTATTTGTCGCAAAAAACAATAATTGAGGTACTATTACACATTTGGCCTGATCAAGTTGCAAAACTGTGGTCAATGTAACAGGGGCAACCATCTTACGCGGATTATGAGTTGAGATTATTGTCATTCTGACAACACTCAAGACTATCCAGCAAGAGGAACAAGATTTCTCAGAAATTACATTATACATCAGAGTAATGGGCTTGTATGCCAGAATTCGATCTATTTACCTATATGGAATTAAAGAAAAAATCAGTAACGAAGGAATATATGTACAGACCTGCTCCTAATCCTATATAGCTCGAAGTGGGATATATGTAATGGGCTTGTATGCCAGCGCCATGACCATTCAGTTGGCCGACTTAAACGAACTTCCAATAAGGCCATCGGATTTATCATCTATGCAACTGAGCGGGGGAAAAAAAAACGGAAGGAAAAAATCGTTAGCTGAAGAGACCTTGAAGCACAACAGTTCGCAATAGTAGAACTGTTCAGATGCAGATCAGTGGAACAATAAGATGAAGTATCAGGATCAACTGTATCTAAACAGTAAATTGAATATTCAAAAGCCCCAAAAATATTAAGTATAAACAATAGATATTTGATGCAGTAAACATCAGGATCATTACGGCTTGGACTAATAGGTTATTCAATACTCAAGGAAGGTCGATTGACAATAATGACAGTAAACGTAAAAATAGGCAACAGAAAGAAACCACAAATTACCTGAAATGAGAAGCATGAATCGTCATCTGCGTTGGGTTTCACTCTGGTGGTGCATCTGATAACAGAGGGGGTGTGAGAGGAGGTGATCGCTCATCTTTTCCTCTTTCAGGACTGCTCCCTTCTAACTGCTTGGATGACGGCAATTGTATATCGGCCCTTGGACTGCTCGAAGGTACAGGTGAACCAGTGGGAGAAGCCACATGGGGAGCAGGCAATGGAGAAGCGGCCCAGGTGACGGTCAATTTTTTTGACACAGAAATTTTATTCTCCTGTCCTGCAGAGCCCAATGGATCTGAATGAACAACAACGCCTGATGGCCTCGAAGATATATAGCCCAGAGGATTGGGAGGCCTAGGAAGCTCATGAAGCTCGCTTATTCGGGGTGAAGTCATGAAAGTCGGCGACACGGTCGGAGATATTTTGGGAGAACTTCTTGGTATCGGCCCAGATGAGAACTCTGGAAGTTTTCTAGCGTAGGGAGAGATTGCAGTCGACATTGGCCTACTGGTTATAGGACCAGACTGCGAAAGTCTTTTGATCTTTATGGCATCAGAAGTAGAATAACGATTGAAATGAGACGAAGAGATATTTTCGGCAAACTGTGGTGGCGACCTGCTGTTATTCTCTTTGAGTACATCTTGAGAATTTAGCCCGATAGGGCCGGAGAAATGTGCTGTTGCCAGATGCTTTTCATTGTTCTTTGCCTCCAGAGGCATTGAGTATGAAATATTTTGTGAATTCAAAGGACCCATGGCATGGGAAGTAGAAGTTTCAAATACCGGAGAGAAATCATTATAGGTATCACCTGGTTTAGGAAGTACATATGTATGAAATTTCTTTGTGGAGGACGGTCGCAACTGTCTAATCCTTTCGGCTGGATCCGCTTTTCTCTGTGGAAAGAGGGGGGCTGATTGGCTGAGTAGCTTACGATCCCTGAAATCGTAATCCCCATAGGCACTTTGAATATTTTCCTGCAGGTAATGACATGAAATGAATCAGATCTTTAGTCTAAGATAACCGTTGGCCAGACTCAGGCAACCTTTGGATGTCAGGCATGTAATCATATAAACAAACAATATGCATGAGCATGAAATGGCAATGAAATGGTGTTAGGGTCATGAATCGACTCCTCTCTCAAAACTATACGGAAAGATCAAGGATGCATGGTACCTTCTCCGTATCGACTCTAGAAAGTGAAGGGAATGTAATGTCCACATCCAACTGTACATAAAACACAATGAGATTCTTACTAAGAGAGTACATATAGTACCTACGACATCAAGGATACATAAACCTATAGCATGGCATTGGCCTCACTACCAGGAATCAATTCATTTAGATGCATATGACTCACATACGGATTTGTAGATAGTATATACTTTAACTTTAACATTAGCTCCAATATTAATCCCGTGGAATCCTCTATCCAAAAAGTCATATAGCTTTTATTAATATTCATTTGACCAAAAAAAAAATACACACAGGTATGCACCATGATTTTTGCTAGTATTTGCTATTGGTTCATCTTCTAGTTCACGGATATTTGTAGCAGCAGCAAAAACTTCCTTGTTCTGCTACTAGATGTCGAATGATGTAATTAATTCGACTATTTGAGACCTTAACATAAAAACCTCGAAATAATTATGGAACAGATCTGGAAGACCCTTCAGAATCATGAAAAGGAGAATGCCCCAGTAGACAACCGACACAGGCTGTTTTTTAGCTTATTGTTGCACCTAATTTCGTTACTACTGAGGGGATGCAAAATATTATCCAACAAAAGCAGAGATAAAGTCCGAACCTCTGCAAGCTTTCTTGCAGCTGAGACGCTTCCCTGACGGCCGTTACGTCTATAATCAAAACTCAGCTCCCCATTTGAGTCCTCGCTATCACCATTATAATCACTGTTGGAGTAATTGTCATCATCTTCTGACTCATCATCATCAAGGCCGCTGAATTGGTAATCTATGTGTTGCTGCCTGGTCACTGACTGGACATGTGGGTCAACTGCCTCCAGAGCCTTGAGGGCCTTTCTGAAGAAAGACAGCTGAGATTTGCCAAAAATCAGCACATCAGAGAAGACATTTACAAGAAAGATATAAAAATTATCATTTTATGGGAGGAAAATAACTCGAAGAAGGAAGAGCAACGGGAAAAGGGATACCTGAGCAGCATGGTGTCGAGCTGTCTGCGTAAGAAGACTTCTAGATTGTCCTTGCTTCAAAGATTTTAAACGGAAAACAAATAAGGTGGCGTCCTCATCAAATTGCTCCCTTGCCATCTGCAATTGTTGAGATGTATAAGTTTCTCCCTTCCCACTCTTTGATCTTCCTTTTTCTTTGTGTCTTGACAGCATATACTCATACAACACCCTACAACACGAAAGATCTGGTTAGGATATGACTGTCAACGAAGTAGTTTAATGAAACGCGGAGAGACCAAAGTCCAAACCTTTTTTCATCACACTGACGCTTCATTTCCTGCATCAGCATAACAAGATATTACTGCAGTATCCTCGACAAATATAAAAATATCTGTGGTAAGAATAATGCATGGATAATGATGAACACTATACTAGCTGTTAAACTAGACTGATTCTGCTGATCAATAGTCAAGTCATGGTAGCTCAAGAGTAGCTGCTCCCAAGAAGTTGCTTCCAAAGCTTAAGGAGCATAGTGAATATGGGAAACAGAATGCAAAAGTGGCAAACATCTGAGGCAGATATATAATAATTGAAGTGATATCTTAAACGGAACATGACTTAAGCAATGGCACTAAAAAACAAGAAACAAGGGAAACACAGGGCAAAGGCTAAAAGTCCAAAAGGATTGATTAACTTCCTGGTTAGAATAAAGGAGATCAAAGAGCTACATACCTCGACATTCTGAAGCTCATTGACAAGAGATTCTGATGGTACTGTGATCGTCTGGAAAATGTGAGCGCGCTGAAACATAAAAATCAAAAGATCAACACCAGAGAATGATGAAAGCATATTGCTCAAGAACCTGCCACAAAGCAGATATTTTCTCACATAGTTATCCACAAGTCTATGAAGTTCAAATTGCACCTTTCCTAGCATTAGTAGCACTTTACCTGCAGGATGAGGAGAAAATGGAGAGTTAAGAACAAGATATTGATAATAGAAAGATGTTAAGATGCAAGTCTGTGTGTTACTCAAGCTGATGTTGTCTGAAATGAGCATTCCTATTTCAAACGTTACAGTGTATATACTGATATGAGATTTTACCCACTTGAGCAATCATACACATTGAATAAGTTATGGTTATACTTAAGACGTCTAATTGTTCGACACAAACAAATGTCAAGGCGTGGATAAAAAGATTGAGTTGTAAAATATAAGATGGCACGCATCATTCCACTTTTTTGTCCAATTGACTCACTCTCCACAAAAAATTAGTGAACCACCGATGTTCTTACCAGTTTCTTCATCATCATTGATTGCGACTTTACGGAGAAGGCAAGAACCCATATCTTTCAATGACTCTGAAAATTCTGCATATCAAAAGAGAAAAATAAAAATGTGGTTGTCTCAGTCAATTCATTCTTTTTGCAGAAGAATATAAGAAGGGACTGGAAAACAAACTATCCAGGAAGTTCCTACCATAAGCACTGCTTGCAGCCGCAGCCGCTGAAGAAAGCAAGCTATCATAGGAATCCCTCATTTCCTGCATGTCCTGGAAAAGTGAGCAGCTAGTGAGATATTCTGTAAGAAAATGGCAATAAGGGGATGTCAGCAAACACATTAATTCAGTTGAAAACAATTCTCGATGTACGCTTGATGATATCCACCTATATTCCCTCTAACTTGGCTCCCTCTCCGTTTTCCAAATAGGAAAACCAAATTAGTGTCCCATATACTTACCGTGTTTATCAATGAGAACACACAATTTCCATAAATACTAATTAAAAATACGAGCTGTGTTCTGCTAAGTGATTGCTAATTTCAGGGTCTACAAAATTGTGGTTATGTTGAGGTATCAGAATGTGTATTCGCCTCCAGGATCACTACATCGTTTACTCAAGATACATTCTGAAAACAACTACCTACCACAATCGAAGTAAAGAAATGATCGCTTCCCTAAACCCTATTTCCAAACAAGTTTAGCAAGTTTTGAAATATTTGCGCGTCCAATCCCATTGATGATCCAACGAGATCAAAGTCACGTTTATAGCATTACCATATCATTCAAAGCATTTCATCAGATGCATCGCCTAACAACCAACAAGCGTAACCATATAGCAATCACACCGTGAAAAACTTACGATATATATTTCAAATAAACTACAATGAGACAACGATCGCAAATACTAGCATAAATAGCACGGGAGATCAACCTCGGAAGCCCTGTCGAGCTCGTCCAATCGATCGAGAGGCATGACCTTCCCATCCTTCCGATCCTGCTTGTAATTATGAAACGCGCTCCTCAGTTTCCTCAACGGCGTCTTCATTGTAAAACCTCGTCGCTCGTTCTTCTTCAATCAACAGCCTCAAATCACACTATCTGACATCAAACAATTCATCTCACAATCTCACAATCAATCAAACCAAATCGGAACCAAAAACTACAACAAGAAGCAAAAACAAAACAACAAAGCAGAATCCTCCATTCCATCTCGTCTAGGTCAAATCAATCAACAACGCACACATTGATCGAAATCGTATCGTTACCTTGATCAAGAGATCAGATCGAGCAATGGAGATCGATCGATCGATGATGATGATTTGGGACAAAACTGGAGAGAATAAAATTCGTGAAAATTTCTGGTTGGTGGAGATTTTTGCAGCGAGGAATGAATGTGAGATTTTTGGGGGAGATGAAATGGAAGAGGGGGGAAGAAATGGTCGTATTTGGGTACTGTGAATGTAATGGGCAATATCGCCTCCGCGGGTGAAATGAAACTTGGGAACGATGACTTTGACTTCTCCCTGTCGACATAGGGTTGGGTACTGGGGTTCAGGTCTACTGTAGACATTTCTTCACATCAAGATCAAAGGCCCCTAGACATCTCAATTCCAACGCTTCATTAGGCTCTCTTGGGTTTTGGTTAAGTTTTTCTTACTGATTTTGTTTCATAATAATTATTTTTTTTGTTTTAAAAAAATTATATTTTTTCGGGTTCATATTATATATTATGTTTTTTTTAGTCGTTTTAAAATATATCCAATATACCACATTTAATAATTTTTTTATCCAAAAAACATCAAAACAATCACCATCTGTATGCTCACCATCTCCTTCCTCCTTCTTCATTCTCTCTCATTCTTTTTTTTAAATCTCACTTATATCTCACTATCATAAAAAAGATACACTTTTTTTTATCAAATCCAACAAAAATTCAACACACATCTAAAATCATGTATTAAGTCAAACTGTTTGTTATATTTTGGAATGGAGGTAGATGTTTCAACTAAATTACAACGTTTTTACATTTGAAAATCTTTTTACTATAAAAATTTTTATTTTTTACTTTATATCACATCAACTCATCTCACTATTTTTCTTCTTCTTTTTTTCTCACTCCTCTCACTCACACAAGTCAAAGGGTAAAATGATATTTACAACAAAAATAATACACACATAAATTATCATGATAAGTCAATCGATTGTAATTCTTTTTAGACGGAGGGAGTACAACAAATTGACCGACACGAAATTTTATGTGTATTGAATTTTTGATGAAATTTGATGAAAAAAGTTTTTTTTTATGATGGTAGGATATACTATATCATTTATGAGAAGAGATAGTGAGTGTACTGTAACAAGAGTTTGATTGACTTTGTATTTTTTTAGATAAAATTTTTTCAAATACGATAGTGTTACAATTATTGTGAGACATAAAAAAAAAACAAGTGTTGTAATTATTATGGGACTGATATTATTTTTGTTTTATTGATTGATTAAACAGAAGTGTTTAATAATACTTTCTCCGTCTTAATTTAATTACAACATTGTGCATTAACTGTATTATTCATTACGTATTTTGATGCGTTATTTTTAATTAGTAAACGATATGATATGAATATTACTTTTATCCAGGATTATAGTTAATAATTTAGACTATGTTTGATGTTTCACGGTAAATTTATAAAAAAATATTATTTGATCATCCCACGGATCATTCGTAACGTCGTCAACTTTATGACTTATGTGGCCAAACGTTGCAATTAAATTGGGACAAAAGGGATAATATTTTTGTTTTTTCCAAACGAATGAAATAGAAAACATAAAATCAAAAATAATTGTTTTTGAGTTTTTGTTTCCTGATTAAATTATTAAAAAAATACTTTTTATTCTAAAGTGTTTTTTAATTTGATTATTGACTTTTTTTGTTTATTTCATTGGTTTATATTTTCATTGTTGTGAACAGTTTTACCAAACAGCTCTTAAATGCTCTATACCTTTCATCAAAAATCAAATGTTGAGACTGAAATTTCTATTTCTCTTTCTCTTTCTATTCCTTTTTCTTCTTAGTTTTAGTTTTAGTTTTATTTTTATTTTTATTCGTACTCTTATTCTTATTTTTATTTTTATTTTTATTTTTGGTAGAGTAGGGAAAATTCGCAAAAGATTCAAACACGAAACTTGTTGAGGAAGAATCAAAAGCAACTAATCAATTGGTTCAATAGATGTTGGTTAAAAATGTTGTTGACCAAGTAACATATACATTCCTATTTTCCAAGACTACCTAAAAGGTTGCATTACAATCTCTTGCGAAACACAAAATGGAGATAGGGGGAGAAAAACCTGCACTTGCGGCATTTAACTCATTTTTTAACCCTGGAATATCAACCAAACTATAGGGTTTACTACACTTGAGCATTATGAGTTTCACCATGGTTCCTAATTTGACATTTAGGGTCTATAGGTCAAACCGCCAAATTTGTTTGGTGAAAATAAATGGAACGTGTGTGCTTCACCAAATTTCCAATCCAAATAGATAGCTTTATCACCACTCTCAATCACCATGTAAATGGATTTTAATTTTAGAGTTTATAATTGAAAATAGAAAATGCTATTGTGAATACAATATTTATATTCTCAACGCTACAAATACAATCTACATGAAAATAAATATTGATACCAACTATTTGGTATTGGAAATGTTATACTCCCGTGTAAATCATGTATAAGTCTGTATTCAAATCTTACCGATATATTGATGTTGTATATCCCGTAACGTATCGATCTTGTTTTCACAGGTTTCAGACTTTACAATCGTTAAAAATACAATAGGTCCAAGTTGGTGTACGATGATTCATAGGGGCAAATAGTGTAGGGTGATGCGCGTTCAAAGAAAAGACTTGGAACAGCTGGGCCGCAAAATTGGCCTTGGAGTAATCAAGGCAACACTGGTCGCCTGGTCAACGGTTGAATCGTTTGGTTATGCGGCTTCGCATTCAAGGATTTTAAGTTCACATGAAACAATGTCGTACACCGTGGCGGTGCAGGCGGTGCCCAACTGCACCATTGTACAACCAAATAACTTCTCATGAAAGAGCCACAAACAAGATGTACAGTCTTGGATTATCTTTCAGGTCAAAGGCTGGGCTTGGACTGGTTACCAAAAATTGAAATGATTCAGCTGTTCAATAGCCTCTTTGATGAGGAAACGAGTATGGGAAAAACTCCAAAAAAAATTCTTAATTTGCCAATTTTAATGAACTTCATTTTACTAATGTCTTGTGGAAGCCATTTCATAAGACCGATTGATACTTATTTTACTCATACGAAATTCACATATAACGGATCAACCGCATCAAGAGTTTGGATCATTATTCAGATATTCCCATCATTAACATTCTATATGTCATTTTTTCGGAGGAAAATCGGGCCAATCGGCTCATGAGTAATGCTCTCAAGTGGCCACAACGAGCGGCACAGCCCAAAGACTATGGGCCCAACCTTAAGCCCAAACCAAAGCTTAACGGCCCATCCGTAAACACATTGGGCCGGAGCCCAGAAGCGAAATGGGAAGAGGGCTGAGTACTCCAGCCGCATTTCCTCGAGGAACGGGAGTGGACGGTGGCGGCGGAGATGGTGGGCGGCGTCGGCGCGTTTTGGCGGACTCGAGTGATGGAGATAGTGAAGAAGCACGATTCCGGCGGGCTAGTGTGGAAGCGAATCAAACTCACCACCACTCGCCGCGCCAACGCCAAGAAACGCCTCCTCCGCGTCTGGCAGGTGTATATATATATAAATATATCCCTCGACTTCGATCGTAATCCACCATCGATTTGTTAGGGTTTGCGATGCACTGTCGATTGTGGATTGTGTTTCGGTTTTGTGATGTTGCGGGGAAATGTTGACGTGTAATGTGGTTAGGGTTTGGATTCGGGTTTGGTGAGTTAGGGTTAGGATGAATGTGTTGTGATTTTGTGATGGAAGGTGCTGTTGGCTAGGTTTGTGGATTGAGTGTGCTGTGTGCGTTCATGAATGTGTCTCGTTAGTTTCATTTCATGTTCTCATTGGAATAAACGATGCTGATCACGGTTTGGAGGACGGTGTAGATTGGAAATGCACTTTTTCAGATTCGAGTGAGCTCGGTGGAGGAGATGTAGATTATCTGTGTTACTCAGCATAGTTGTTTTCTTGGAAGCATTGGAAATTACGATTTCAAGTGAAAGCTTGAAGTCACTGTTCGAAATATCTATGATATGAGCCGATGTATCGTTTTGGGTACCCCCCATCGATATGATGTTGTATAATTAATCCGATATGAAAAAAATAGGTCAATCTCATCCGATATATCAGTCAAATCCGATATATTTTCCGATATCTGATATACTGTTTTTTTAATCATAATCTAATTTTAAGGTTAAAAATGTTTTTTTTAACATTTTTTTTCTTGAAATACATTAAAAAACGATTTTTGAATTGTTTTTTCAAAAATCAGATTGGATCATAGTGTATTACAGTTACATTTTCACGTAAGGGTCTAAGAATTTTAAGAAAAAGGACATTGGATCATCATAAGATTCATCAGAGGGGGAAGTGAAACCTGACGTACCACTCGTTGATGATTCCAAATCATCGGAGTCGGATGAAACAAATAGAGAAGAAATGATTGAAGATAAAGATGAAGTTTAGAGTAGATTTTAATCTTTATTTTATAAAACGATGTTATTTTAATGTTTTCAATCTTTTATGTTTAGGTTTTGTATTTTTTTTATTGCTTTTTAAATATTTCACTACATATTTCATTTATTTATATTCGAGTCCAAACTATATCCGATATTCATGTATATCCTCGATATATCATCCGATATTCGATATGTTCCGATATCCGATATCCGAGATCTAGAACCTTTCTTGGAATAGGGGACTAATGTAGATATTGTGTTCTCATAGCTGGGATTTTGCTGGTGACATTATACACAGTCGCAGGAGTGTAATTGGTCTTAACGAAATTTGTGAGGAAGTGTTCGTTGCTTCATACTTTATGACTGCATGGAATAACCTGTTCTGACGGTTTCCATTGGTTTGATAACTCAAAAAATTCAGCTTCTGACGAGTTTCAGGAGGTTTTTGCTACATACAAGGTGTAATCTTAGATGTGCAGTTGTAAGCCTGAGGCTGATCCCCATATAAGTTTCCTCATATGTCTCTAGATGGAAAATGACTTGGGACTTCGCACACCATCAGAGTACTATGACTCCTGTGGTACGTGATATAGATCCTCTGCTGGGCTTTGAGACCAGATACTTTCTGTAAGAACCAGTTGTCTTAGAAAATTACGGTCAGGTGTAAGGGTAGGATTAGGAATGAAGCAGAGAGTACATGGGTAGCAACTACTCGCTGCAATGAATAGATCCGGACTTGTTTAAGCATTACATGACAGTCTGTTTTCCTCTATTCCAGCTGCAATGACTGGCCGATTGCACTGGATATATACTTCTTCTAATTTACTAGAAGCTCTCCTTAGCGAATGGTAACTACCATTAGTTGCGCCCGATACTCCGTCAGTTTGAGTTTTTCTCCTTTTTGAAAAAGAATATTTTCTATTGGCGAATTGATTTATTTGCATTTGATCATTACTGTTATTCTTTTCTGCTGATGATTCCTAACCTCAATATGTTCTTGCTAAGTTAGCTTTCTTTGTGATACATATTATGTTTCAACTTGTAAGAAACCTTCTCCAAGTTAGCAGTGTAATAGTGGGACTTGTTTACGATAGATTTTGTATCCGAGTGATGCTTATCTGATACATTTAAATTATTACACTATGGCTTTTCATGTTTGTTGCAGAATGAAGCAGTTTTGAAGGCATGCTCAGGGCAAGCTGCCACTAAAGCAAAAGTGTTGAATGTCGATGGTACAAGTAGCGTGGAAACCAGTCACCAATAGCAACAAAACTGTAAGAGTAATTGATTATGCTAATTGTTCACTGCGTTCACTCCTGATCCATGTTTTCTTTTTCTTTCTTTCTTTCTTTCTTTGTTTTTATAAGAATATGAAAATCTGGTCGGAATCCTCTTTTTTATGACTCTGTGACCCTTACTGAATTTTCATTCATCTCTTGATATATCGCTACATCATGTAGTATCCATCAAAACCTAATTTAGTCAAACAGGATGTTTTGGGAGATGAAAGACTATTTTTTTTATGCTCAAATATATATTTAGATTAAACATGTGCTTTTCTTGCTTAATCTGATTGTCGTTTTTATTGATACATCAGAATATTTTTCCTTGCTCCTTTTATGCTGTCCTGGTAATCTGTTGTTTTCATGTCTAAACAAACTTCATGGGCATATTCCTGATAGAAGAGAACCCTTACACTCTTTCGCTTGCTATGATGCTGGTATCGTTTGCCTTGTCCCGTCTCCTTGTGCACCGGCATCTCCTCTAGTTGGCAACTTGCAGTTTGATTCTATGTGTGGAATCCTGCTTTAGTTTGCTGTTGGGATAAAAGATGACACTGTTTTATCGGAATTGATATGAGTGGACATTGTTAGTGCCTGCTTACACGAGGATCAGATGTTCCTATTCCATTAGCATCCCAAGTTAGACGACTGATCGCGACACGATGAAGGTTGTGATTGGTGTAGGAAAGAACGATGGGGAAAAAGAAAACATTTAGCGGCCGTTCTTGTAAATACGAAATATTGTTATCAGTAGAGTCGTATAAGAGGATGATTTCCTCCACAAACATCTACCCTTTTCTGTTGCTTTCCCTATCTGTTGCTGGATTGCAAGTTTGCTTCCCGTCACTTTTTAGACATTAGTTGGTGTAGGGCTCGATATAGCGAGATGTCATTCCTGTTTGTGCATGTGTGTGTCAAAGGTAGTAATAGCCTTTGTTAGAATCTATCACAAGCTAGCTCATTAGGTTCGTCCTTCCGTCTCATATTCCTTGTTGCGACGGTTTACGCAATCATGTAACAGAGCCCATTGAGTTTGGTTCTCTTCATCTTTCGCTCCAAAGTGTAAAATTGTTGTGTCTAGGTCGAGGGAGACTAACGATAGAACAGTATTGCTCTTAAGCATCGCATAAGCATGATTGGAATACGACTCGATGTAGTGTTTTTCCATGTAGATTTTTTCTACTTTCGAGGGAACCATTGGGTCCTTGACATGATTAGCTTACATCATGATTCAGAAAATTCGTATCCATAATTAGGGTGGAACTGATGGATCCCTTTAGTTTTGGTGGTGGAGGTACAAATCCGAGGCAGCAAAAAAAGGAGCCATACGGGGGACCAGAAAAAGGACTATACATTTCGGAGGGGTCGTATTCGCATATCTCGGGTTTGAAAATCATACTCCAAACCTATAAGATTGTTTCGCATATGCGATATGTTGGAGAGAGACCTTGTGGTGCTGTATTGAATTAGACCACTGTGAATAGTATGATGAGGAAAAAAGGGAGATAAATTAAACGATAGAGGAGAAAGGGAGAGATATGTCACTGTTGCAGAGATACTAAGCAACCTCCGAATATTTTGCCCAAAAGCCAGTTGCAGTTGCAGTTTGCAGGGGGGCATTCATGGCAAAATAAGAATTTTGAAGTGTGGGGTTGGGTTTTGATTTTATTTTTTTTCATGGATCCAGTCAACCCGCTCATTTATAGTGCCTTTTAATGACATTCCCTTATCTGCTGGGTAATCCATTGTGAAGTTCCTGTTTTGCCCTCTGTTTCACTATTTGATGATTTGATCTTGACGCAATCAACCAACACGCTTTTGTTTCTCATTCTGTCCTTTTTTTTGCTTCTAAGGTTTCGTGTAAATTAACCATATTCGATTCAATATTTTTTTTTTGAAGGTTTTGGGTTCGAATTTCATTAATCTCAAAATTCAGGTTGGTCATGTCCGTTGATTTCGATCAAAAATTTATCCGATGTTAATGTGGAACGTCTTGTCAGTATCCGGAGATTAATCGAGAAGCGTACGAGTTGATCCGGATATCCTCGTTAGAAAAAATAAAATAAAAATGTTTCGTGTAAATTTGAAATATGGGAACATGAAAGTGTTGTCATTTCATTGTGGTTATCAGGTTTAAATGTTGGATTTTGATCAAGCTAATCTGGTTTTGTGCATTTTCTGTTTCCTTTTCATAATTATTTGTGTCAATATGCTAACAGTATGCCAACAGTAGTATTCCTCCGGTTCTATTATTTTTTCAATATTAATTGAATGTACGTGAATTCAGATTTATTTATTTTTTATTAATTTTTCTTTCAAGTACACAAGATCCTGATTGGTTTGCCTATGATTGGGTTGAACGAAGATATCTTGTGAAGGTCTCATAAGTAATTTCAAAACGTTTTTTTTTATCAGCATATTTACATTTAATCAAGCGGTCTTGAAATTTCTTTTTGTGTTCTAAAGTAGGAGTTTCCTCAAATTTTGGAACATGAAATGTCAGTAGAAATGATTCCCAGTTAGAAAGGGAAGAATTAAATGTGTGGGGAAGTTACGTGAAGAACCAAGACATAGGCAGAGATTCATCCTTGATCATTATCATGTTGATTATAAACCCCACTGTCACAAGAAACCCTTTGGTCGGCAATTCTTATAAGCTTCCCATAAAAGTCATCACCGTGCTTTTAATTACTTACTAGTCAGTCAATTATAACATAATCAGACCGGCCGCAATCAGCCTTGCCCAACTAGAAACACTCTTTCCAAGTTTCCCGTATTTTATTGGACCGCGCGCCCACACGCACATCGCTCTCTAAGTAGAGGTTAATGTCGAAGGGCTGATCATGATCCGCCCAAATGTTCGATTATGATAATGATAGTGATTAGTACGATCTAAATGACATCGTGCTTATCGGCTAATATGGCATTAAGTCACCCTTTTATGTCGAGGCGCATGTGTTATTGTACTAATAATACCTTAATCAGTCCCGGAAATCCTGCTTTGATTAGGTATCAATGTCAAAAGTGCTTAGTGTGAAAATTTGGCGGCATTAAACTAGGAGAGTTGTTGCATGATGACTATATGGTATCTCTTTGATATGATTTTGTGAGCTATATAACGTATGCATGTCTCTTGCTCTATTGTAGCCTTAATTAACTGCTTAGGAAAGTAGGCTGTGATTATGGTTTGATAATGAGAGTTGGTTATGTTTAAATAAAGTTAGTGGATTATTACTCCGTTGCATGTCCGACGCGTGTGTACCGATGTACGGTGCATACTGATCTATCTTTGATTAATCTACATTATATAGTATAAGTACTATTAGAGTATAACTTAACAAATTAAGCTGAGGTGTCCTCCCTTATTAGATAGAACTTTCATTGTTTAGTTAATTCGAAGCTCTGTTTGTGCCATGAGCTACAAGCTGTATACCAATCAAGACCGTTGATTATTTTAATCAGCGCTTCAAAGAAAATCAGTAGTCCTTATTTGTTTACCTCATATATCTCTGCTATTACAGTATGTATAACGATTCGCAGTTCATTTATCCTGGTGTGTGGTTCAGTATCAGTGAAAATCTTTATCAACCGTGATCGAACTAATCACGTAGTTTTTTAATCCTATACTTAAACTATCGAGCTTTAGACGACTTACACCGACCAATCTTGTTGATTCATTGATCCAATTTATCATGTATTGTTGTTCTTTTTAGTTCTTGGAAGGTAGTGTTTCGGAGAAAGGAATCTTCTCCCACTAAGTTCCCACAACCAAATGTCTACCAAATGTCTCCCAAATGCAAAAGTTTGTAACTACAAGCAATTGCTATAATGGCCACGTTGTGTTGCTTATGTTTAATTATACTATAGTACCATTTATTTATAACAAGGTTGGTCCATTTCTATTATACTAAAAATTTCCTATTATCTTGTTTGTGCAGCTGCAGATGCTGCAAGGAACTCGAGTCTATTAGCCGAGGCAAAGCTATACGCAACCTCTTATTCTTTTCTGTGTTTTGTTTTTTGGAACTGTGATGTGTGTGTATGTGTGTGAATCATGTGGAGGTTGTTTCTTCTTTGGTTATACTATCTACATGCTCTTGTCTCTCCTTTGTGAATATCACAGGTTTCATATGGTGAAAACTTGTAACCATTGCTTGCTTCTTGTCCCGGTTTTCGTCGATGATGGCGTTGCACTGTAGTGCGAGTAGGAGCGGAGAATGCAACGATCTGAGAACCTTTTAGGGGTTATGTATGTAATGGAGATTTAATTAGTCGGTCTGAGATATGTTACTCTGCTCGGCAGGTGTTGATTCGTATTTGCCAAAGTCTATTTGTGACGTAAATACAGCGGCATTAGCATCCTGATCTTGTCCAGAGAACTCTGTTCATGGTGGAACCATACTTCTCTACGATGCAGAGATATCTGAAACATCTGTTTTATAGTTATTCAATGTATCTAAAGTATGACGGTCATAGATTGTCGCGCTATAAAGGAAACCGTTTCCTAACAGCTATCGCCACCGCAATGCAACTTCCTTGCCTTGACAACGGTATCTAGAACTTTTACTTCTGAGATATGGTTGGAGCTGAAACTTTTTCCTGATTAGAGGGTAAGAAAAGTATTACTGTTACGAAGTTTCTATTGACTTGTTGAACATGTGAAAGATCATAGTTGGACGTTATTGGTTTAAGGCTCCCTTGTAAAACAAACCATCTTCGTTTTGAACAATGTCGAAGGTGTAATCTTGAACGGCACTCAATGTATATACCTTGTAAATCTTGTGAACAAGTTCTAACTCTACCAACTCGTCATGAAATTCGAAAAAGGAAGCATTGACCCCGAGACGTTGCTTAAGATTTCAATATTAAGCGCTAATTCGTTGTTTCCTTGGATAATCGTATGATTAAGACCGTCCTGATCAAATGTTGCCGAAGTACGACCGTACTGATCAAATGTTGCCGAAGTACGACGAGAATGTCTACCAAGTGTATAAGTAGAAGCCTCTAGGGTTGAGTATGAATATGTCCTTCGACTGTCTCCACTATTATTCGAGAGGTCTTTGAATTGATCCATGAGTATCTTCCATTGTTTACGTTCGTTGCTTTCCTTTCACGATTTATCCGGACCTTTTGAATTTAGAGCGTCTCAAGAGTCGTACTAAACATATGGGAGCCAAATTAGTGTCGTTAGATTTACTTAGCTCATGTGATTAGAGACGACAAGTTTGAGACTTGAACAAATTTATCTTCCACGTGGTATATAGGAGTCTACACGGTGGATTTGGTTCCTCGACAATTGTTTACACAAATATGAGGAAATAGAATCTAGATAACGTTGTCGATAGAAACCAAGAAAGCTCTAAATATCCATTGTTGTCGTCATCGACTGTCATCGGATTCTATCCATTTTCGAACCAACATAACCTAGAAGGAATAAGACCCCCTAACATTGTTCCATTACAATTTGACTCAGGAAGGAGCTTTCCCTTTCCTTTTCCCCCCACTTTTTTCACCATTTTGACAAGTGAAAGCAAGAAAGGGAAAAGTGAGAAGCACCATCGGCAACATGTGAGCCATGTGAGATGATATCTCAAGGTTTCATATCTTTTGCAAAAGATTATGTTCTCAATTGCACAAAAAAGCTATCATCTTTGTGCAAAGTTCTCACCATGATTTGCAAATGAAAGTTTCCACTCACCCTTTTTTCATATCTTTCTTCACTTGCCTCGTGTTTCAGCCTAAAGGGAAATCGTTTCATTTCTTCAATCTTTCACTTTACTTTCCCACTTTGCATGGGAAAAATGATCAAAGCAGCAAAGAAATGAACAAGAACCAATGCAAGAACAAGATTTTGAACTGAAACGGAGCTTCGAGAACATGAGGAAACAGCTTGATTACAAATGCAACCCTCACATTTCCCTTATACAACTTCTTGAGATTAACTAGTTACTAGTAGTAGCATTAGCTGAAACGCGATTAAAACTGAAAAAACGAGCACGACTATCTTGGATCATGATTACGGTTTCCTCTTGAACGAGGAGAAGCTGTTGCAGCTGCTGCTCTCCTCGGGGCCTTCCTCGTCCTCCTGCTTCAGCTCCTTCTCGTTATCGCAAACGACTCGATCATCCTCGTTCAGATCACGGGACACGACCGTGACACCACTCGATCCAGACGAGGACGAGCAAGGAGCAAGGTTAAGATCAGCCGTCTTCGTCGTCTTCTGATCCCTAGTCAAGAAATCATAGAACACCGGCCTCCCGATCCTAGAGTTCCTAACTCTATACACATCCTCATCATTTATCTCATCCTCCTTGTTACCACCACCACCATTGCCTCCTCGTTTCTTCAAGAATATACGACATAACACCCAATCCCCGGCCGCCCCAGTGGCCGGAGGAGTATTAATGAGGCGATACTCGTGCATCACCCAGTTAGTCCTGATCCCATGTGGAGGTTTCCCTCTGTAAAAAACCAGAGTTTTCTTCATCCCCACCACCGTCGTCGCCGCCGCCGCCGCAGCAGCCGCCCTGGAAGTGATCGGTTTATCCTTACCGGTCGCTTTCCAGTACCCGGAAATCGTTGCCCGGTTCGACCGGTTCCCGTTCGGGTACTTGGCTTCCCTTGTACTGAAGAAGTACCTCTCTTGCCCCATCTCACCTGTTTATCAAGAAAATCAAACACCACAAAACCCTAATCAGACCAAACCCCAAAAACACACAAAATTAAACCCCTCAAAATCATGCAATTCTAATCCAAACCCAATTCAATTCACCAAATGGGTATTCCAAAAACGAATTCAATTTCATTTCTTGGTTGTCAATTCGATATAATTTGTGAATCGGGGAAAATGACTATATGATTACCAGGCAAGTCCCATGGGTCAGATTTGCACACATCCACTTCAGGGACGATTGATGCAGGCAAAGGGCATGAGAAGACCTTGCGTCGAAGGTATTGAACCACGAGTTCTTCATCTGTTGGGTGGAATCTGAACCCTGGTGGCAATCTAAGAACACCATTCTTCACAAAACTCACCTTCTCCATTTTCACTCAAACACAAACAAAACCAAATCTCTATACAAAAAGAGATTGTTCAAATTCCAAATTGGGTATTCAGGAAATGGGATTATGGGTTATTATCACTATCATGGCAGAGTTGTTTCCATGGTGTGCGTTGATGGAGAGACAAAAGTGAGGTTGAGTTTTATAGCGAGTTGAGATAGGATCAGACGATGAAGGTGAAGAAGAAGAGAGGATGGTCGAGTTGAGAGTGATGAGAAGGAAATGCAAGAATATATGGACGACCAGGTTGGCGTAAACCAGACTCAACCTTCTTCTTCTTCTTTCTCCTTTTTTCTCTCTTTTCTGAGATTTCCTCCTCTTATACGCAATTTCATAGTTGCACAAAATTCTTGTTCTTTTTCCATTGTTCAAAGAAAATGTTTTGAGGTTGTGTGAAGAAAGTGAAAATCGAAGGGGAGATGAAATGGGTCGAGGGAATCGTTGATGGTGAGACAAAGGTTTTACTTGTGACAAAGATTACTTGCATAGTGATTAAAGATTTCGTCTTGATATGAACATTTGTTGATTCAAGTGATTAGAAATTTATTACTTTTTAAATATGTTTTGAGTTTGAGTCGATTGAAAGTTTTCAACGAAGATATACAACATATTAGAATTGTTACCTTTGTTTAAATTTGCAATGGAAGAACAACTCAAGAATAGTTCATAGCGGTCAATAGCATATGTTGTTGACGTATCACGTATGGGTATCTCTTATGCATCGAAGATCTTTATAGGTTTGAGTAAAGATGATTTTTACACAATTAGTCATGTCAAAAGTGATCACCGCACAATCTAATAAAGTTGATAAAAATGATTTATAGCGATGTTGAAACACCAGTCGCGCGGAATAAGGGGGCAACCCAAAGTCGACCTTGTGACAGGCCAATCAATATTTTTTCCTATAATAGATTGAAAGATTTTGAAAGGGTTATAAAAGATCATGTTTATGGATACATAGACCAAACGATCTACATGAAAAAACTAGGTAGCAACACAAACAAGATGCAAACATGGTGAACAAAAGATCAATCAGCATTGTAAACAAGTTAAGAAAGGAAACTTGTGTAGGTGTATGATGCTGGTTTTTTTCTCAACTTAGGCACATAACTTGCAACGTTGTATGATGATGAAATGCATCCTCAACCACCATTGTCGATTCATTTGGTTAAATTGACTCCTCAAGCATTCTCAACGCATGAAAACACCAACTCAGGAAACATCCATGGACAAAGGGGCATAAGGGCAATTTAACATGAAGATGATTTAAGCTAGGAGATTTAGACCATTGATATCTAAGTTGTTATGTTACTCGAGTGCAGCGCGAAATTACCATTATGCCCTTGTATTTTGGTCCCCTATGTGACCTGCTTGCCTTCTTGCCTACAATGCTGTTGGTTGGTATATTAATAGCCCGGCCAATGAGTATAGCTCAATAGGATGGATCGATGGAAGTGTGATTCATTATAAGGGAAATCAAGGAAAGTCGTTATTCTCACTCCAAATCGGCTCCAACAAGAACACATTCACAGTTTAGGATACAAGACAAATGAATTCAACTCATCGTGCTGTACTATCATATACGCAGTCTGTCTAGTTTCGTTAGTCCATAGTAAGGTCGATGATGATTTTGGTTATTGAGACTGACGGAATTGTTATCACAATATGTGTTTTTAAAGAGTCTGAATGATATTTTCTGAGATAAACGTATGGATTTATAAAATGCGTGTTTTAATCTTTAGGAATCATTCTTTTAAAATGATATCTTAGGATATCAGATTAACTGTTTGTCGGATCTCTCAACTGATCAGGTTAAGCGAGATCCAAAGAGCTGGTCGAAAACCCCACACTTATAGTGTAGTTACCATGGTTTAAACATCTAATCTCACTTATATTGAGATTTTTGATTGTCTGACCGCTAACGGATGGGGTGAGGGAAACCCCCTTCATAGGTCATTCTTATCGTCAGATCTCTCTTAACACTTGAGAATATGCATTACCTACCATGGATTGCCTTTGTCAAACTACAATTTGATGTGGAGTTATGTTTAAAGCCTATATATACACTAAGACAGTAGATTCACTAGCCGCAATTATAGAGACGATTGCTAATCAAGCACAATGATGCTTCATATGAGGTGGATCACGGTCATAAGAACAAATTGAAATTCGGATTATTGTGAAAGTTAATATGCAACTAAAACCCTATGAAGCGACTATTAACCTCGTTTCCTCAACAACATAAGCATGAACTGAAAACATATTTCTCGCCATACCATCTCACACGTCGAACTTATCACAAGCATAGACATAACATTGGAAGCAAAAAAGGGAAAATTAATGGGGTCACGTTCATAAATATATAGTCGGGTGTTTAAGTTTACACGGCATATATATCATATATGCAACCAGTATAGTTATACGAGGGGGAGAGTTAAAAAATGGAGGATGCGTGTTGAGTTGAGCTAAACAAAGATCATTTCGTGTGGGAAGAAGAAGAAGAATCAATATGCGCCTTTACTATTTTTCCTATGAATATTTCTTTGGCTTGTAACGTTATCATAGACGAGAAATGAGGCCCCGCCACTCACAGGGGTCCCAAACAAACAGATCGACAATATTCACTGCAACCACCTCATCAAAACTATGAACATTGTTCTCTCTTGAGAAAAAAAGTTCGTTCATTGCCCACAAGTCAAGTAAGTAAACTATGTTCTCTGATTATAACGTTGTGTTCATCTGAATGATAGAAGTGGGGTTCTTAGTAGATAATCGGTGGTTGATTCTTCATAAGTGAAATTTTGAGTTCAGAAGAGCTTTAACTTTACTCTGACGAAGAAATTCTGGTTCATTACTACTAATATGGTCTTAGAATCCTTAGCTGGACCTGATAGCATCCTCCCTTTGATTTACTTCTCCATTCTTCTTGTATGGTTCCAGTTTTGTTCCACAAAAAGATTATGTAGTACTGATGTCATATTTAAATATAGATGTCTAATCACTGATCATAAAATTATAATAAAATACGATTTATCATTAAGTCAACTATTCTTGACAAAAGACATTATCTTAGAAACGTTGCGACAATGTTACAACAGGATAACTTCCTTCGGACGAAAGAAGTACAGTACTAACGTTAATCTTAGAGGGGCATAATGGTCATTTCGCCCGGGCGAACTTGTTGAATTTCAGTGAGGCAAATAATGGAAAGGGGTGAAAAGGAGTTGCTACAGTGTCCCCAAAACGACAGGCAACCACGACGGATCAAAGCAAAGTGACAAAAATGCCACCGTCAAATGGGGATGGCCCTCTCTGCCCACATCTCACAAGATTTGCCTTGATCTTCCATGTGTCCCATTTTTGCACAAGAAAATTGACCAAAAATGAATAAAAATAGGGAAGAAAAATTCAAAGAATCAAAACCCCCGTGGAATCTCTTCCACTCCAATTTTGACAAAGAAAAAGGTATACATCATTTTTATACGGATTGTTATGTGAAATCTTATTCGTGATTATGATGGGTATCTCACTTCGTTATTATTAGTACTACTACTATGATTATTTGAACTACTCATCCTACAAGCAAAACCAACTTCCTCCAAGGTTGTCTAATATATTCCATCTTTTTTTTTTTCTCGTAATAATTAACTTGCGTGATATAAATG
Organism: Drosera spatulata; assembly: GCA_035668315.1. Taxonomy (NCBI): domain Eukaryota; kingdom Viridiplantae; phylum Streptophyta; class Magnoliopsida; order Caryophyllales; family Droseraceae; genus Drosera; species Drosera spatulata. The sequence goes on from JAOVYX010016727.1 coordinate 59,957, forward strand.
ATCTTAGATTACGAAACAAAATTATCCCAATAAAATTTGTTACATTCTCAATCTTAAAAAGATTATGACGTTTTTTAATAGCTCGATTTTTTAAAATCATTTAACTATTTTTATATTGTGACAAATAGTCAAGATAATTTCTATTGTTATGTTAAAGTGTGATTATATCTCTAATTGTGTAATTAGATAAAAAGGAATAATCCATTGATATATGATAAGAAATAAATGGAAAAGACTTTTGATGGAAAAATAAAGTTGCAAGTTGAGACGGTGAATGCTGAACTGAGACGGTTGAGATATGAGGGGCGATAATCGCCCCAAACAGTGTACCCCTTTCACTGCTGGGGTGAGATAGCAGGATGATTATCAATTACCTTGAGATATATATTTTTCTTTTTATAATATAAATAATATTTATTATTTTTATTTTATATATTTTATAATGTTTTGATTTGCGTACGTGTCGATGCAAAATTTGGCATGCGTAAAATAACAATCAAATATAATTTTTTTATAAATTTATCGTAAAACCTTAATGGTTGTATAAATTACGTACTTCAACCTAATACATGTTACGGGACGATTTGACGTGATTTGATATGAAAACGAAATTTATATTCATGCATACAAAATAATACAAAATACATACATGTTCTAAAATATATGGGACGAAGGAAGTATTTATTTGGGCCGTCCCAAAATATATGCAACATATTTCATTTAATAACCTTTGCACCCAAAAAATAACAAAACAATCATCATTTGTTATAGTACATTCACTATTTTTTTCATAACTGATATAATAAATCTCATTATCACTCAAAAAATAATCTATTTTCATCAAATTTCATAAAAATATAACATATATGTAAATCTACGTGACAAATCAATATATTTTCTATATTATCAAACAATAAAAAGTACTATTGATTAACATACGGTTGATTATGATAATATCACCCCCGTACAACACCACCACCACTACGAAGATAATGGATCACCCGCGTATGTAATTTTGCGTTCGACACCACTTGAACATACAATGCCCAGGCGAAACTTCAATATACTTCTACAACATATACGATATCATTGAAATAAAATTCTCCGTAAAATTGATTTTAAGAACTTTTGGACACTCCCAGGAAAAATATGTTGCGGCTGGAATACAGGAAGGATTGAAAATAATGTAATCGTTCATACATCTATATTATCTTTATTACACTTACGATAACACACGTCTACTTTTTCTCAGATTTCACTTTCCCACACTCACTCTCCTCCTCTGGCGTCAATGTCAGTGATGGTTTTTCTCTTTTTGTAAATTATAATATTTTTATTGGATTATTTTATTTAAATTATAATATTTTTTATTATTTTTTATATAAAAATATAAAAATATTATTATTTTATATCAGATCAATTCATCCATAGTTATTTCTTTTTCTTCCTTTTCTCATTTTTTTATCTCACACTCACAAGAACAAAATTATTATTCATTATTAATATAAAACATACATAAATTATTGTGTTGGATCAAACTATTATAATTTGAATGGGACGAAAGAAATAAATAAATATTGAGAGGAATTTTTTTGTGTACGATGGATAAACAAATATTAATTTTTTTTATATAAATATATCCTTATTTTATATCACATCAATCCATCCATAATCATTTTTTTCTCATTTTTTTATCTCACATATTCATAACGATAAAATTATTATTTATTATTAATTCAAAATACATATAAATTATTATATTGAATCAAATTATTATAATTTGAAAGAGATGAAAAAAATAAATAAATAGTGGGAGGAATTTTTTTTTTTGTGCGATGAAGAGGAGAGTCAAAGACATGTTTGCGTGTGGGTGTCGAATTCCATTTTTTTGCAGTCGCATAATATATTGATTGAAAAGAAAAAGAAACAGAGCAGAAGCAGAGCAGAGTTGTGAGAAAAAGAGAGTCCGTGTAAAATTGATGAACCTTAATTTAAGTTATAAGGATCACATTTTTTTTGGATTCATAATGAGAGACGCACCAAGACTCGTCAAAGGCTGCAATCATGCAGTTTTGCAATAACATTAACTATGATCGACTCATTCGACATCCCGGATAATCTGTTTGTTTCGAACGCTCTGTTATCAAGTCCAGACTCACTTGATTGTTTATAATTGGTGCATTAGACATTGCATAAATGAAATTTTAACTTGAAGCTCGAGTGACGGATGGTGACAACTTTTCTTGAACATATTTAGAATGCTAAACTAAATGCAGCTTCAATACGAAACATGTAGCCAAATATGAACTGCTCTAGGATTAGGCCTCGATACTGAACAAATATATGGTAATGCCTACGTCGTTTCAGATGATATCGATCTCGCTCATATGAGCCGACTAACCGACCTAAAGTCTCGGGCACGGATCTAACGTTGTAATGATTCAGATGAACATATAAATTTCGCGTCTTTTTAACTTTTAATCGTATTTGACTTGATATAAGGTTAAAATCATCGAGTACTTTAGAGGTTAGAAAACAGCAAGTGCGCCTTGTAACATGCCGGCACGCATCCACTGTTGGAGAAAACTAATCTCGAAAAACAAAGGTCAAATGCCCAAATCATCATAATTCAATTAAGTAATAGACCATCATACCTTTGATTAATTTAGTTTATCAGAGATGCTGCGCGTTTTTTTCCTGTCAAATTAGATGGTTCTATGTGAGTAATTGATCGCTGCATGATTAGGACAGAGACAGATACATATAAATACTGTAATTTATACGGTTTGATTAACGTAATCTGATTTGGGAAATTTATACTACCAAATGACTATGTGCCATGTGGCGCATGTGAGATAGGATTGGCTGCAAGATAAACATCGTCATTTGTTAAAATGTTGGTAACAATAAACAATTATAACTAGGAATTTAGGATAAAATATCTGATCGTATCCTCTAAAAAAGAAGTATCTGATCAAATGAAGAAGGAACAAATGCCACACACAGCACAATCACGAAGAAGTTTCATACACGTATTCGATTTATATTCTTAAGAAAATTTAAGTAGAAAGCTAAACTAATAGTGGTTCACACAGGATAAACCATCCGCGAACAGGGGACTTCGTGATTCGCAGCTTCGTACGCAACTATGCTAACCCTGTCAGATCACAAACAATGTTATGATATGTGGTTTATCCACATCTATTACGTAAAAAAACCATAAAATCATCTATAAATGAAAAAAATTCTTGTTTTTATTGGGTTGATTTTTTGGGATCGGGTTCTGTCATTGTTGAAGGAAACCGGACAATAGCCAGGAATAACTAAATTTGGACAGACACAAAGAAAATCATGCAAACTTCAAAAGATTATTTCGAAGGAGTCATCCTTTGATCTACTGAATAGTTTGTAAGTCGAGAGATTCATATAAATCGGTCTAAATCGACAGACTCACACCCCATATGTCAGTTGAACACCCGACAATCCTAAGACATGCAAACTTAGATCATATATAATTGCACATATGGATGATTGTTTGGTTATCATGACAAGCAAAGACAAACATATTGCTTTGATTCTGTTTCTCCCCCGGCCATTTGCTTGCATTACAAAGAATACGTTACGTTCATCCAAAAAGAAAAAAGCTAGAGGGTGGGCAGGCGTTGTGCGACATGCATGTGAATTGCTAACCAACCAATCCAACCATCGCTTGGATGTTCCTTCAAAGGAGGAAGAAAAGCAAAACGCTCACGGATATTAGAACAGATGTGTCATGAAATCACAAGCCCGTTGAATTATGAAGATGGGAAAGACAACAACATCGTCAGATACACGTAATATCTACAGATCTTCAATATATCTACAGATCTTCGAGTTTTCTGATAAAGCTAATTCATCAATGTGTATCAAATGAACAGTAAGTTCCTTACTGTTCATTTGTTGTTGTCTGTCCCGTCTTCATAATGCATCGAGCTTGTGATTTCATGTCACAAGCTAATTTATCAATGTGTACCAAAGAACAGTAAGGAACTTGCCAACCTGATGTAGAGATTTGGCTTCATCGAGATCTCCCTTGCAAGAAGCACAATCCTCCTTTGCCAGCCATGCTCAAAGTCCCCGTGTGTCCACACCACGAACAAGGAAAACGGTCGCATGAAGAGAATCCCATATAAGATCATCTACAATATGTGCTTCTGAAATAGTTAATGTATGGAGTTTCATTGGCTAATGAATTAAAAAAAACATGCAGATGTCGCTCTATTCAAAGCTGGAATAACAGAAACCGATACACGAACTGTTTTATCATCACATAGAAAAGTATAAAGTAGGACACAACAGGATGCAATCCCTTGCATGTTTCTTATTTGTACAATCTGAGCTGGTAATACATGTATGATCACTAATGTACATGATCTTTTCTTTCCCGAACCAAGTCATACAGGGTACCTGTTAGATAGACATGACTAGACCGTGCTGTAGAATAGTTGCATCCAACTGGTTCAAAGCTTAGCAAACTTTGGCTTCCGTTTCTGCTGGAATGCGGAGACCGCCTCCTTCAAGTCATCAGAAAGCAGCATGGAAGAGTTCCACGTAGCAACATAGTCTAACCCTTGTTCTGGAGTCAACTCCCTGCTCTTGAGTAATACAGCTTTGGTGCCTGTCACAGCAAGAGGAGATTTCGCAGCTATCCCTGAAAAGAATTTGATCAAATATCAGCAAGTAGTCACTTGATTCGAATGAATGAACACCAACCGCAAATCAAATTAAGCAAGACCAAGGAAGAGCAAAATGTGTTGCTTAGTTGAAGCAAACTCTTTATAGTCAGCAACTTCATCTCAATGACAGAATTCACAAGCTCAAAGCTATGCTAGCAATCTATCGCTATATAAGAGGTCAAAGGCCAGATTAGCACTATGAACTATGAAGCAAAAAGCGGTCACAGATACAGCCTACAGCAATGCCATCCGTTAACATGATCGAATTCTCTTGTGCTACATAGCTATCCATATTCTTCTAATCTACTTATCTTAGTCCAGCAGATATATGCCTCAGGTATAGGCAGTGACAAATTAGATGTATACAGATAATAATCTAACTATGTCAACAAAACTCAACAGAAATTAGATCTGTATTCCTGCCGCATTCTACAAAAGTATAGAGCCACAGTTCCTGTCAAACAATTGATGTTTGAAGAATACTGAAAGGATACTACAGGAAGGATCCAATATCACTTCACGAAATATTAAGAAATCTAGAAGATCAGGAAGGAAAATATAGGACAAGATTGATCAAAAGACCACACTCCAGATGAAAGGAGCATCAAACTGCTAAGTTAGTAGTCATACTAAAATATTGAAAATAGCATCCTCTATTAACAAAGGATGGTCAATCACAATAATCACATAAGGGAGGTCTGAGGATTGTGGGGGAGTAATCTGGTCAATAAAGGAAGGATGCTCACGATGAAGCTTCCATTCGGATCGATATTTCGTAAGTTCCAACAGCATAAGAAGGCATCTACAAGGGAAATGAACTTGACCGAAATCAGTTTCCGGCTGATGATTAAAGCTATTGCCAAGAAGCCAGATCAATGAACTTGACCAGCATTTTGTTAAATTAAGAACTCTCTCATATCCACTTGCCAAAGAGTTAATTTCCGCAAAGTTAATCTCATGTGCTCATCACAAGACAATCCTAGCGTCCTAAAGGAGTTACTAGTACAAAATTCTATCAAAACCTCAATCTAATGTGATGCGATTCGCAGATCAATCGCAACAAGAGCACCCAATACTATGTTCTATGTTGCATACAATTCAAGATTCACCTTCCATTCGACGCCATTTCGTTACGATCACTACTTCCCCGGATCATCTAACAAACAACTTGAATTTCGTTAATCTCATCCGCTCATCGTAAGGCAATCCTAGCAACTCAAAACCTCAACACTCTACAAAAAACACAAACCAATACAACACATTTCACGAATCAATCAACACAAAAAAACTCCAATCACCACCAAAACCAACATCATCAGACAACAATCACAACACAACACAACAAATCCAAACCACAATCACAACGCCTTTCAATCACCGAACCCTAACCCTTACCCTCAGCAATCCCCCTAACACCCTCCTCCAACTCCCTACTCCCCTCAAACACCCTACTCACCAGCCCCATCTCCTTCGCCTCCAGCGCCCCCACCCTCCTCCCCGTCACCGCCATCTCCGCCGCGTTCCCGTACCCTACGATCCCCGGCAACCTCTGCAACGTCCCCAAATCCGCAACTATCCCCAAATCCACCTCCTTCACTGCAAAATACGCATCCTCACTACAATACCGCAAATCACACGCCGTCACCAGATCCACTCCTCCTCCCACGCACGCGCCTGAAATCGCCGCTATCACCGGCTTCCGGCACCGCTCGATCGCCGTGATCGCGTCCTGCAGGGACTTGATGTGGCGCCGCAGATTCTCTCCGAGGCGACCGCGGTCATCGGAGGAGGATGGGACGATTGAATTGAGGGAGGAGACGTCGATGCCGGAGGAGAAGTGGGGGGAATTGAGGGAGGAGAGGACGATGACGGCGGCGCGTGGGTTGAGGGAGAGGGAAGAGAGGGCGCGTGGGAGTTCGGAGAAGAAAGTGGGGGTGAGGGCGTTGTGGTTTGGGAGGGTTAGGTAGAGGTGGAACACGGCGGCGCGTGAGTTGTGTTGGGTGATTTTGAGGGTGGTGTAGGTTTCCGATCCCGATGGCGAGTCCATTTTTCCGGTTGATGATCTTGGATGGTGTGGGAAAATGGACGATGAGAAATGAAAAAGAGGGACAAAATTGGAAAAAGGAAAATAAAAAGACGGACAAAAAGGTCCTACCGGGAGTCGAACCCAGGTCGCTGGATTCAAAGTCCAGAGTGCTAACCACTACACCATAGAACCCCTTCTTGTTGCGATCTTGTTCATTTTAATTACTAAACTTTTTGTAAATTCCCTTCTGACAATTCGATTTCAGTTGATACCAAGTTAACATATTTTTGTCAGAAGTTGTATCAAGTGTCAAGGATGTGAAGAGTTAGGACTGGTATGACGAAGTGAACTATCGAAAAGAGATGTGACTGCCAGAAACAAATCCACGATATACACTCATCCTTCTATGCAATGCTGAATAGTAAAAAGCCGAAGGCACACCGCAGAATCAGAAGCAGCTGAATAGTATCCAAATTCTATTTTCATTCAAAAGTGCCATGTTTCTTTCGATTCCTATCTTCTATAACAAACTGAAGATATACACTCATACATCTATGCAATGCTTCCCCTCCCTCCGCGCTTTCCATCCAAGAAATGCAGAAAATCGCAACACATACAAATGATGAGGCAAAAGGTACTAGTCCGACACTAAGCACCAAGGCCTCGGAGCTACACCGTCATGGAACGGGGAGAAAAATACATCAGGCACGAGAGGGGAGCACATAGACAATAACACGAAACACATCTGGCAAAAAGCACCGCCGTCTCCGGTTGAGTTATGAGTATGCTAAGGAATACAGACATAGAAGAAGAATGGCGCTACTCGGTGCTTCCAGCATCAAAGCTGCCTTGGGCACTCTGCCGCCTTTTTTCCCGCCAATTCTCTCCCCACATCTTGGCCTCGGCAACAGCCCGTTCTCTATCCAAATCCTTATTCAAAATCCTCCTTGTGTCTTTCGGTGAATCGTCCTTCTCAGATCCCTCAGTTGACTCAGCTCCTCCTCCGCCACCAAGCTCCTGAACCCTGGTGACTCTCCCACTGCCAGCTTCATCTCTTATCCTGCTTCTATCGTCCCTTGTGTTGGGATTATTTGCCTGGGTTTCGAGGAATGCAAGTGCTGTTACGACATCAGCTATACCAGGGCGTAAGGTGGCATTGTCTTGAGTGCACATGGTAGCAATGGAGAGGGCTTGGTAAAGGCCACGAGTCGGGAACTGGCCTTGCAGGCGTGGATCTGCCAATCTTATGTATTTCCTTCGGTCACTGAGGAAGGGGCGTGCCTGCACACCATGTAAAATAGCCAAGAACTTGATTATGAAGGAAATGAGTGATCAGACGCAAGTCAATCTATCTACATGCCAAAGAAAAAAGTAAACTACATAAGCCAACTAGCTGGTATCAGAGTCTGTTCACAAATCAACCGCTGGTTAATCTTTAGAAAAAAAAAAGGAGATATTACCCATTTTACAAGGTTTTGTTCTGCATGAGGTAGGCTGTTATCGAGAGCCTTGCGTCCGGTAATGAGCTCCAAGAGAACTACTCCAAAACTATACACATCCGACTTTGCTGTCAACTGCCCCGTCATTGCATACTCAGGTGCACAGTACCCGTACGTGCCCATAACACGGGTAGACACATGTGTCTTGTCCCCGGTGGGACCGAGCTTTGCAAGCCCGAAATCAGACAGCTTTGGGTGGTATCCTTCATCTAGTAATATGTTAGATGACTTGAAGTCTCTATAAATAACAGGTGGATTTGCTTTGTCATGAAGGTACTCAAGACCTTTAGCAGCACCAGCAGCTATTTTGATTCTTGTATTCCATTCAAGAGGCTCTCTGTCAGGCGGAAGATCTGCACCGGCAAAATAATACATAATTCAGAAAGGGCCACATGAAACTGTAGCGGGAAAAAAGAGAGGAAAGGGCGGATATTCAAATGCAATTTCACGATTACACTCAGGTGATATTATATTAACAGCACTCAACGCGAATTGTAAATGTATCGAGAGAGAAGGAAGGTGGTACCATGGAGATGATCTTCCAATGATCCCAATGGCATGTATTCATACACAAGTAGCCGCTGATGGCCATCTGCACAGTATCCAAGGAGATTCACTAGGTTAGGATGATGGAGGAGACTCAGCATAAGGACCTCAACCACGAATTCCCTATTTCCTTGGAGACCATTTCTATCCAATTGCTTGACGGCAATAGCCTGGATGCATAAACAGATGTCTTAAAAAAATGAACTGAAAAAAGGACAAGTCATTACATAAATGATGACACCATTGGTTCTGTTCTGGTACAAGACAGGACATAACATATAAGCTACATTCATCTCCATCTCACGACCCAGGAATGTGATGCTTTGATGAAGGGAAGAAGGAGATGACTCATTTAGGTAAAAATTATCTAACCAGCAGAGAATACGAGAAATGTATAAAAACATTTTACATGTACGACTTGAAATAGACGCCAATTTATGCAAATTGTGATATTAAGCTAATTGCAAAGACAAGGTCGGTTGACCACTGGAGAGGACCAGAGGCCTCACAAGAATCATAATCGGAAATTACAATCATCACTAAAAGGAAGTGGCAGAAAAACCAGCTGAATTGAAAAAACCAAATTGTAGGTTTTGAATGGTCCATATCAAGTTAGCTTTGCTGAAATAATCTTCTACTAGTTCGGTGGAAAAATCTATGTAACGAAAGCATCAATTACATATGAACCCAAATGATAGATGACTAAATCACATCATTTGCTTGGAAATGTGTAGCAAAGATTGAATGACCACATAAGAGTCCAGCCCTCTCGAAGAGTATCCATTAACTTCGTTACATCCAAGTTAATTTCTGATCTATATACCGCAAACAAGCAACAGAACCACATCTACATTGAGATAATATTGTGATGTACAGGCTCAAGCATAAAATGAGCAAGTTTAAAGCTACCTGACCATCCTCAAGCCTTCCTTTGTACACACGCCCAAATCCCCCTTCTCCAATGAAGTTTTCTTGCCTAAAGTTACGGGTTGCAGCCGCAAGCTCCCGGAAACTGAATGTGTTGGCTTCAATCGCTCCTTCAGGTAAAGCATCCTCCCTTGCCGGAGAATCTCGCCTCTGTGCCACACCATTGCTTGTTTTTACTTTTTCCCCTCCTGTAAATCCAACAAAAAGGAAACTAAACTTAGAATTCCACACAAAATGATATCAATTCAATCATACTGCCACTCCTTGAAATCGAACTATCATAGATCCGAGGCATTGTCACAAGACACAGGACACTTAAACAACGAACACCGAAAGGTTTGCATTCAAGAGAATTAAACATAACTCAGTCTTGCAAATGCAAAAGCCACAGAACCAAATATACCGAAATGTATACCACAATTAGATCCGGTGTAATAACAGATATGCAACAACGATCAAAGCGATCATAGGTCACAAATCATGATATCGATTAACATACGCATAATTCGATTCATATGACAACAATGCTGCCTGAAATCATCGATCAAATGTCACAAGAAGCTCCAAATCCAATCGACCCAAAAATCACCATAAACCACAAATCCAATCAAAACCCAACCAAAAAGATCTCAATTCGACAATGCCCAGCAAAAACAACCAAATCCATACCCAATGAAATCGATCCACGAATCGAACCCAACACATCGAAATCACACAAACCCAGATCAGATCAATCAACAAATCACTAAAAGAGCCAAAACCCAGAAACCCTCGGTCACCAAAACGACAAAAACAAATACCCAAAACGTCAAATCACACACCAAGTGGCTGAAATCTCGACATATGGGAATTGATCGGAGGCAACACTTGGTGTCGATCATCTCTTCCTTTCCCCTTTTTTCCCTTCTTATCTGGATGCAATCTCTCTTCCTCCTTCGATTCGAAACACGAAAAGCAACCCATCATCGAAGATCAAGCAACCAACCCTTTTGTTTTGCTTTCTTTATTATACACAAGAGAGCAATGGGGAGTTGATATATACTTTGAATTCACACTAAATCCATAGGGTAGGAGCGGATTTGGTGAATTGAATAATGAGGGTTTGTATTTATGGAAGAAATGTGAGGGTTTTGTATGTGTGGATTGGTAAGGGAAGTTTGTGTGACAAATATTGAGGATTGAGATAGATTGGGAAATGAAGAATAAAGTTATGCTAAAGTTGAAGTGATGAAAGGCGAGTTGTTATCAATTTTATCACTGTTACAGTTTTATAGATTATCAAATCTTGTATTTTATAATCTTATTATATAACGTCGATAAATGATAATTGATCTAATATATGTTACGAAATGATAAAAATTTATCCAATAGAAAAATAGAAAAATGACGTTTTTCAAGATGCATATTAAATAGTAAAATATAAAATGATATTGTAACTTAAATGATATGAAAAGAATAACAAATGAATCTCTTATCACTTACTAAATAAAAATATTATTTATTATTAATTAATGTTTTTGTTATAGAGTAGTTAAATGATATATTGCCGTTTTTCAAATTGGTTATACCAAATAGTGACATTAATAATTTCTACAATCATTTATTAGCTCTTCTCCTAGACTTTTATCACATGATCATGATACTGACCTATTAAAAGAGGAAATCAATAAAATGGAAGAATCTACCATCATAGTAGATGGTAAACAACGTGCTTGTCATCCCTTGTATCCGTTGGCTTTTGTTGACGTTTTAAAAGACATCATTTGATTGATTCACCTACTTTGACCATCATGCTCTACAACACTTGTTCACACTAACGTGAAAAAAGGATAATATATATTGAAAATATATATATGTTGTCACAGATAATATATTATATGATGTGAATATTAAATATTGACAATTTTATATTATAAATTAAAAAATTTATATTATAAATTGATGAATATGTACAATCAAGATTTTAGTGTATTTTATAACTAAAATCTGATAATATATATTTAACAAGTTACAATATAGTTTTTCAAGATACAATATAAATTTCTCAAAATGCTATATTGCAACAACTACTATGATGTTTTTACAGCAATAAAGACGCGCCCAAGATATATTACAATAATGAGTTGAATTGAATATGATACTAATAAGGAAAGCGAGCATAAAACCCTCCTTGAACTATTCCGCATAATCTTTAAACTTTGATAACATGTGGATGACTCTCTTATTAATTTTTATAAATTGTGTTTCGTTTCAAAATAATTCAATTTTTTTTTCTAAAAGTAGTGAAGAATATACAGACGATCTTATTATAATTTTTTTTACTATGATTTCATGTAAAAACAATGATTTTTTTCATGATAGTGGGATTAAGTGCATATTCTTAAATTTGATGTGGATCACAAATCACGACTCAATATTTTAGAATGATTTAAATGTTATTTTTCTGACGAATAAACAAATGACTTCATAAAAAAATACGTATTTAATAATCTCATCGAATATAAGATATGAGAGCACACAATCTTGGCCATTTTTGTTTATATTTCCCAAAGCTACTCTTTCCCCTTGGTCATCGTCTCTCCTCGAGGCAAATGTTTATTTTTCGTGGTTAGACCAGTTGTGACCTCCTGTCCCTATTAATATATGGAACGAGGATCATGCTTGTGACATGAGACCAACAAACCACATGCCTGATTTTGTGACTTGATCCAAGAGACCAATGTTAATCACGTTTCTTTCAGTCTTTCTTTTGACTGTGATTACTATGCTTGAAATCGTCCCGATAATCACGATACCGTTCAATACTATCATGTCGCATACACCATCGTTGCATGCATAAAATGTGTTACACAGATACTATATTGAGACGTAGTATGTGTTGTAAATCCTACACGTCCTTCACCAGCACCATGTTTCCTCATCGTCCCAGTTTTTGTTAGTCTAATCTTTTATACCTTAATAAACGGGTCAAACCAAATATCATCCACCTTTTCTCCACCTCTCACGCGTTACAGAAAAGAAAGTGATCGGCCCATTAAAAAACTTACACTTGAAAGTTTTATAAGCTCGACATAAGCACCCATCAAATCAATAGATCACGATGAGTTAAGCTCATTCGAAGTTTACAATTTTATGAGTTCGGCATTACTCAAACAATCAGAGTTATCTCGATGATAAATAATTTTTTAATTTTATTATAAGATCAGAATGTTAGGTCAGAATGTTGAGCAATTAAGTGACACATGTACAGAAGATGAGTGTAAACGAGCTGAAAATGTTAAAGTGAATGTATAGACATACAAGAATAAATAGAATACGAAATGAAGTTACCAAACAGAAAATGGATGTGGTTTCAGTAGAAGATAAGATGAGGAAGTCACGACTACGATTGTATGGTCATGTGAAACGCAAATCAGTCACAACTTCTGTTAGGAGATACGAAGTTTGGGAGTTAGCACATGTCAATAGAGGACGAGAGAGACCTAAAAAGATCATGAGAGAAATCTTAAAATATGATATGGCCTATCATAATCTTACAGAAGATGATGCACATGATAGATTGGAATGACACCGTCGTATTCATGTAGCCAACCCCACTTGATGGGATAAAGGCTTGATTTGTTATTATTATATTATAAGATCGGAGATTCAATATGTTTATTATTAATACTTCTTTTATTTCAAATTAATTGTAATGTTTGATTTTTTAATTATTTAGTACGTATTTTGAGGAATTTCGTTTGTCATATTAATGACGCAAGATAATTACGCCACTGACGTCAGGTTAAAGTATATAATTTAAATTATCATTAATATTTTACGATAATTTTTCAAAAAATAATATTTGATCGTCTTGCGATCCGAATCAAACTTCGTTTCGATAAATACTCATAATCAAAATAATTAAAATATTATAATTATTTTGGGATGGCGGAATGGATAACAAGGGTTAGGCTGCTTCCTACTCAAACATTCAGAATGTTGATACATACTCCATAGCATCTCCAATAGGATAGGTAAAACACTTTATTATAGCTAAAAAATAACAAATGATCTAAAGTTGTATGCTCCAATACACATGTATTTTCATGCCAAATTTTTCCTTTTGTCAAATGAAGTGTCATATTTGACAACAAAATTGACATTGTCAAATTTTGACAACTCAATTTTTGATGAAAAAAATATTCACAACAAAAATAAACAATTTTAGTCAAGTATATGATTTAATCTTATCCATTAATTTGCAATGTTGCTAAATTATAACAATGGTTGCATTGGAGTGATGATGTAATAGTTTGACTAATTTACACTATTTTATTTTTTGTTATAGCAATGTCAAATATAACTTGTACCATTGTTGATGCTCTACCACATTGTCAACGACAAAGATCATACGTTCATGCACATAGAATTTTATCCTTGGTTTATGTTTCCGATAACGAGTGCAGTTACATATGTCAGTTATCCTTGTTATCATTCCTGTGCCACGAAATTCAGAGGCTGATGACAGCTACAAATATATTTCAACAGCCCAACGAACAATTCTCTCCTCCATTCCCGGTGAGATCCTCTCATCCCATTTCCTCATCCACATTGTCTTCCTCATCACAGTACCAATTAGGGTTCATCACAAAAACAAAGAAGAAAGAAAACCAACAACATTCAGATCATGGAAATGGAAGCGACCGTCAACAAGAATGATGGCGGTTCAAACGAAAACGATCAAGAAAGCCAAAAGATCGCGAATGCTGAACCCGGACAAAGCGATCCAGTGCCTATAACTGGTGATCAGAAGCCGGATGATGAGAAACGTGATGTCGCCAATGTGGATGATGAGGGAAAGGTTGATGAGGGTCAAAATGCTGACGATCTTGATCGTGATCGTGATAATGATCAGCATGAGACGGAGCCGGATCCTGATATCAGCCTTGATCAGTTCCTAGAGGAGACTGACCAATTCATCTCGTCTATCCCACATCGCAATGAAGACGAATCTTGTCCCCTGGAGATTCCTAACGTGGTGGAGAAGTTCCTGAAGAAGGTGGAGGCGAGGATAGATGACTATGATTCAAGTGAATCAAAATTCGGTCAGGTGCCTTCCGGCGATTCCTTGTTCTCGATCACGGTTCATTGTTTGTGCAAACTGAGGGATTCCCTAGGCGGGTTCGTGCCGGATTCGAATGCAATGTTATTGCTGAATCTGATCAGTTCTGTTCTGCATCGCGCAATGCTGTTCATGGAAGACGAGCTGCGGTGCTTGCTGCAGCAATGGAATCAGAATGCCAAGAACCCTGGTGAGCCATCCAGCGCCAAAGGCTTGAAGGCGAAACAACAATCGTTTAAGGTAAATCCGGATTCTGATCAAGGCGCCGTGCCAGATCAATCATCAGAACCTGTAGTTGAGGAGGAGACTTTTCCTGCTTATAAGACAGACGCCGTTGCAAACATGCATTTGCTAGCAAAGGCGATGATCCTGGCGGGCTATGAGGCAGAATGCTTCAATGTCTTCCTTGTCACGAGAAGGCATGCCTTCTCCCAAGAACTGAAAAGCCAGGGATCCGAGAAGATCAGCATCAATGACGTACACAAGATGCAATGGGAACCACTTGAAGGAGAGATCGCCAAATGGATCAGGATATTCAAGCAATGCTCGGAGACCCTCCTTCCAGGGGAGAGGGATTTCTATCATTCCGTCTTTGCTGACCATCCATCTTTGTCAAGAAGCCTCCTGAGTGAGATGGGGAGAACGGTGTATCTTAGATTGGTAAACTTTGCTGAGGCGGTGGTGATGACAAAGAAATCGACGGAGAAGCTGTTCAAGTTCTTGGACATGTATGAGGCCCTGCCGATCTCATTCCAAGCATAGACGATAAAATGTATACCAAGGCATGCGCTGATGAATTGAAATCCGAATTCCATAATGCTGGAAGCCGCCTAGGGGAGGCCGCCGTCACCATTTTCTGTGAGCTGGAAACATCAATCAAGAGCGACAATGTCAAAACTCAGGTACCCAATGGAGCTGTCCATCCGTTGACACGATACACTATGAACTATCTCAAATACGCCTGCGAGTATAAGGACACGTTAGAGCAAGTGTTCCAACAGCACAGGAATACGGAACAATCACAGAATGAGTACTCAGATGCCGAAGGAGAGAAAGAAAGCCAATCGGATTCAAACCATGATAAGACGGCAGAGGAATCTCCATTTGCGGCGCAGCTGATGATCATCCTGGACTTGTTGGATAAGAACTTGGAGACGAAATCTGCGCTATACAAAGACCCATCACTGAGGTACATATTCTTGTTGAACAACGGGCGATACATGCTCAGAGGACCAACAGAGATCCATCAAGTGGTGGGCGATCCATGGTGCAGGAAACGATCATCGGACATGAGGCATTACCACAAGAACTATCAGCGCGAGACGTGGAGCAGGGTGCTGCAATGCCTCAACCAAGAAGGCCTGCAAGTAAACGGTAAGGTGCACAAGCCGGTGCTGAAGGAGAGGTTCAAGAACTTCAACCAACAGTTCGATGAGATCCACAAGACACAGAGCACGTGGGTGGTAAGCGACGATCAGCTTCAGTCAGAACTCAGGGTTTCCATATCTGCTGTCATGATCCCGGCTTACAGGTCCTTCGTCGCGAGGTTTGGTCAGTACTTCACTCCTGGAAGACAAACAGAGAAATACATCAAGTATCAGCCCGAGGACATCGAATCAGCCATCGACGAGCTCTTCGATGGCACCACGAGCTCCATGGCTAGGAGAAAAACATAGAACTTTCATCAACATACATGACTCGCAGTGGATAAAATCATAAAACATATACGCTGCAGGTGGTGGCTAGCTTGTGTTTGAAAGACAATCATCATCATCTTCATCATCATCAAACGTTTCCCTTTATGTTGTTGTTTTTGTAGTGATGTTTCAGGACTTTGCTTCAGTCTGTATACTTTTGTAGCTCTGTGTGAGACTTCAGCGAAATTCTTTCTGCAAGAACAAAAATCACATCTACTCGACATATTAAGCTTCAATCACAAACGATACTTTTTATCACATCTACATATAAACTTTACGCACTAACACGCATAATGTTTCTACGAGCTCCCATCCCTTTCCGAACAGCTACAATCACAGATACTTTCATCTAGGCATCGTATTCTTCATCACAAGATTAAACCCTTCTTAAAGGCGTAACGCGACATGTCACACCGCTGTTATAACAAACAGATAAAGAAGACATTAACTGTCGTCTCCGAAATTCAAACTTCACATATATGCTATGTGTTCACGTCTGACCAAAGCATATCCAAGAAGACAATTCCCTATCCAGTGCTGCTATGTCGTCCTGGTATGTTGTGTCAGCACTGGTTTTTAAATACCAGTTGAAATAATGATCTGAAATTCATTGGAGCCGAAGCCCGCTGCTGCTGCAGCCAGCCAGCCCAGGCAATCGATGATGGATGGATCACGCTGGTTAGTGATTACCACATCATTTGAATGCTTCTTGTTCAACGACACCACGACGACTATGACCACAACGACTATGACGATACGACGACGACTATATGACGTAACATAATGGAGGAACCAGAGTGAGGCAAGGTCACGTCACCAAGCAAGCAAAGAAAAAAGAGCTGCTTGTTTGTGCATTACTAGTAAGCATTTGTTGTTGGCTGGCTCGGTCATGGTCAGAACGGTCCGACAACAAGGACGACACCAGCCGTTTTAATGAAACTGTTGCTGCACAGAATCGAACCAGCAACCCCAACAACAACCACAGTAAAACAAATTTTAAGGGCAACAAAATTAAAGTGGAGCCTCATCTCATCCCCAGTTTCCAGGCTCTCTCTGACTCGCCTGCTCCGTAACCCGAACCATGGCATTTGTCTGACAACACTATTAAAACTCATCTACTAGGATCTTACTTTTATAATAAGGTGCATCGGGTGCGGTTGCTATAATCAATAAATTATAACGATTCATATTACAAATATATTGGATTTGTACTTTCAACACGAATGATTTGTTCTGAAATTTAAGAAATGATTATCAATCAAGATCATTCTATTGGAAACATGAGTCCAATGTACGTGAAATACCAAACGTCACATCTAATCATCACCGTTTTTTGAATTCACTAGGAAACTTTATCTCTATTTCGTTTAATATCCTAAGAATCAATCATGAGTTGGTGATATGAAGATGAGAACTAAACTAAACCAATTTACGCCGACTTCCCCAGAAAAGAGCATATGTCTACAATCTTTCCGACGAAGTTAAAGTTACCATCGAACAAAAATCGACATGCAAAAACTTAGATAAGCATCATTCTATCAAGTAGTGACCAAGATTCCACGTTTTCATGAACCAGGTGATAGCTGGGCCTAAGAGCCTATCCGATTGCCATTAAAGTGAGCAAGAAGCTCTTGTTTTTTCCTCAATAAAGTGACCAGAAAAGGCAAAGGACCGGACAATACATGGGGGCATCACCTGCAGGTGCAATAATACGAACTTCATAACTGTCATAATAAATGTAACATATATGCCACCCACATTGTACTATATTTTCCCCTTAGGATCAGCTCTGTACCTAAGTTTACCAACAATAATACATCATCGCACCACATCATAGCTCACATAACAGCATATTGTTGTCTCCTTAACGACCCTCATTTGCAGCAGAAGATTAATGTTTTCATTGTTTCCTCATTTGATTTTCTAGCTCACTTCTTCATCACCATGCATGATGTAGCTATGCATTGTCCCACTGACAAGGGTTCTTATTGCTGAACTGAGGGAAACAGGTGATGCGTAACTAGGATTCTCAGTAAATGCCGCTCAGCTAGCGCTAGGCTACGCCTGATTGTACCGCCTAGTCCTATTCCATAGCACGTCCGAACCAAAACCCGAACCGGTCCCAGTTGGCTTCGGATAATTCATCGTGATGATTTGAAACTAGACATGGTTTGATAGATTCACATGATCTCGAATTTATGGAAACGAATCAACTTAACAGAAAATAAAAAAAAAGAAATGATTCGAAAAATTCTTACACATTCAGAAATCAGAACCGAATTGACTGCACATCAGCTTCAGTTCCGACCGGGTTGGTTCCGTTATGGAACGGAAGTCAGGTCTAATCTAGGCTGTTATAAGGCAGAAAAAGTGAATCTACTAACACGAAAAGAATAGAAAAGCATAAGGGTGAAATTTGACACCAAGCCGCCTAGCATATGTTTGCACTGTTCACAGGGAGGCGCATTGTGGGTTTTGCAATTAAGAGATTGTCGTCTCTGTGTTGAGCCTACACTACACTACACACAGTGGCCTCGTTGCTTCCATTTAATACTATTTGCAGAGGAGAGTACAATGAAAAAAAATACACATGCATATATGCTTTATATGCACCAGAAGCTTATAGTTATAGCTACACCTGTGGGTGAGCTCAGCTCATATAAAGAACTTTAATTTAATTAAGCAAACATTTATCCAGTTTACGGGTACAAAGAGACAGCCTCGATGTTCTTCAACTATCTTTATTTACCACGCTTTAGACAACAAAGGGACAAGCTCACCCGTTTAGCATCATCCATGTTTCTTGTGTTGTTAATCTTTGCTGGCTTTGGTTCTGTGCTTGACTGCTCAGGCTCTTATTTTATACTGACATTAAACTAATGACATTGGGGAGAAGACAGGGAAGCAAACACAGCGATTATTCTATATCATGGTAGTTAATAATTCTAGTTCATGTCAGTGTTTAACTTAATTTGGGACTTGGTTTAAAGGAATACGGATATAATGGTATCTTCTGTCACAAACTTAAAACGGTTGATAGAGGCAAAATAGTCGATCTGCGTTAGGTTACGCAAAGTTAGGACTATCGACTAGAGGTCACCAATGTAGGATCGATTTTTCTCTTATTTATGGACGATAAAACATTGTCCATACTTCATATTACTTGCATAAGCAACAATAAGGAGTTATAACCGTACAAGATGATGCAAAGTTATAGCAGTTCATCTTTCAAGTAGTACCAAATTTCATTGATATAAACCACTAAAACACAAAAAACAAGAAGAACAACAATGAAGAAGAGAGAGAAGAGGCTTCTTTTATTTTCTTATTTTTTTTAATAATTTTTTTTGGCCTTTTCCCCTATCAGTCCTCAATTTCACTCCACTATAAAACCCACAACACCCCTTACAAAATTGTCCACATTCCCTCGTCAACCTTCAAACACTCCCCTTGCCTCACTAACACTAGACCAATTCTCTTCAACTTCATCTCCTCTCAAACAACATCATCACAACTTCACCTTCCAAAACTCAACCAAATTCACAATGCAATACCAAGCAGCAGAGCCATGGGGTTACTACATGGCCCCTGCGGTGCGTTCAGCGCCAGCAGCGGTCTCAACCATGGACCCATTAGAAAGGGTTGCAAGGCTAGCATCAGAGAGTGCAGTGGTCATATTCAGCGTCAGCAGCTGCTGTATGTGCCACGCCGCTAAACGTCTGTTCAGCGGCATGGGGGTTAGCCCGATGGTGTACGAGTTGGATCAAGACCCTAGAGGGAAGGAGATCGAGCGGGCGTTGCAGAGGTTGCTAGGGACATCGCCGGCTGTGCCCGTGGTTTTCATTGGTGGGAAACTTGTAGGAGCCATGGATAGGGTCATGGCTTCTCATATCAATGGCACATTGGTTCCTCTTCTCAAGGAAGCTGGAGCACTCTGGCTTTGAAGATGTTTAACACGACTAATGGTTATTTTTCGACGTTAATGTTGATTTTCGATAGGTTATGCAGGAAGATTTGAGGAAATTAGATACTTACAGGAAGAATGTAGGCAATGTAACGGGCTCTTATAGATGCAGATTTTCAGCTAATCATCTTCTTCATTCTTGGATGTGTTTTTACCCCTTCGCATTACTTTCTTCGTCTTCAATTTTCGCTTTTCCCTTTTACAGCATTATGAGGTCTTAGTTTATGTATAGAAGTTCACTTGAAGGAAATTCAACCTTTGGTTCTAATTAATCGATCTACTTCCTCTGTTCCTTCTTCGGCAATCGGTTTCCGCTCAAGGAAATCTAAGGGGAAGGAAACGAGTTTCCTTCTATTGCTCTATTCTACACATACCATGTAAGTATGGGAATCTGCATTCTTCAAGCAAGATTGCATCAACGGTAATTCAAAGGTCTATACACCAGGAGACTACCCAAACGGCTCTTGTATCCTGATTACCAAGAATGTCGTGCCATAAATCCTAAGGATTTCTTTCCTTCCAGACGATGACATAGTTGTATCTCGACTGTAAGAGGTTAAGGCAACTTACAAACTAGTCATCACGACGAACGTAAAATTCAGGTAGCGCGCTAGTTTAAATGGTCGAAAACCCATCAATCTAATTGCATCTTAACAGGACAGGCCTTGAAATATCAACAGTTTATGGGAACCACAAAGTGGCCATTGTTCTCATCATGTCAATGGAACCAAAATCAGACTAGGCGCAAGCCGCTAGCCGTCACATTTGGGGCTCAAACTTATAACCATCCAAATGCAGCTTGCTATTGACCAACATCTTAAACCATGGCTTCAACCTCATAACTCCAAACCGAAGCCAAGTCATACTAACTTATCACTG
This sequence comes from Drosera spatulata, assembly GCA_035668315.1. Taxonomy (NCBI): domain Eukaryota; kingdom Viridiplantae; phylum Streptophyta; class Magnoliopsida; order Caryophyllales; family Droseraceae; genus Drosera; species Drosera spatulata. The sequence continues at coordinate 81,314 of JAOVYX010016727.1, forward strand.
CACAAAATCATAGCCCATCAAGCTCCAAAATTGCCACCCAAATTCATCCTTACAAATCCAGCCCAACACCAAACCCAAATGCGCGTATGTGCCTGCCTGCGTGCCTCCTTTCCTTTCTCAACTACATCTACCATTTTCTCATCATACAACAAGAATCACCATATCTACAATCCGCCAAACCGCCTACTCACATGTCTCTGTTTGTAGTGAATACATCAAGAATATGAACTACCACATAAAGGTATCGCATACGGTTGGTTTGGTCCTACCAACAAACAAACACTTCACGGACTCCTTATCATCCATCATTGAATTGCCTCAGACCACATACCATTTCGTTTTCCTAGCTATAAAAAAACATGATCAGCAAGTGACAGATTGCTGAATCAATAGAATATTTGACTCCACTGAATGTTGTGCTCTGTCATTGGGAAGTTTCTAGTCCTGCGGTGAAACCAGGGAGTTTTGGAATATGGATCGGGTCTATCTCTATGTCTTCTTAGTGGTTGTCTTTGTTCGGCCTGTTGCGTTTCACGCGCAACCAGCGGAGTCTCCTGGTGATGCCACCGTCACGTCCACGGTGACGGTGGTCGGTTCAGTCTACTGTGATACCTGCTTCAGTAATGCATTCTCCAGATACAGCTACTTTCTTCGAGGTATGTTACATTAGTCTAGACCAATTCCTCATTGCAGTCACTTTTCTTGAAAGGGAGGTTCTAAAGTTCATGGTTTAGGACAGGGTTGCTTTAGAATTGAAGGCAGCTAACACCAACTTCTTAAAACAGATATTAATTAAGTATCAATATCATCTTAAGATTTTTATCTGGCAGACTTCATTGTTCAATGTCAATGCAAGATGTCCTTTTCTTAGATTATCATCAAAGTTTCCCAGTTGATATTGAACTTTTACACCTAGCCGTATCACTTCCTGCTATTACCCTGATAAAGATATTAGAAAACAAACTTTTTAAATCAGACTTAAGGCTCGAACTATAAAGGAAAGATAATTGTGACAAAACACTTAATCAAGCATATAAGTGTCCGTCATTTATATCCGAGAACAAAAGAACTCATATACAATGCATATTAAAACCCTAACCAGGTTTTCTCTATCCTATCAGGTGCAGATGTTCATATACAATGCAAATTCAATGCAGATTCTCCAAGAACAGAAGAACTCATAACCTTCTCAGTAAACAGAACGACGGACAAATATGGAGTATATAAGCTGGAAATACCTTCAGTCGATGGACTAGACTGCACAGACGGTCCTGTAATCAAATCCTCCTGCCAGGCGACCTTATTAAGCAGCTCATCCACAGAATGCAACATTCCTGCATCCAGGAACACAGCATACGAAATTCAAGTTAAATCAAAGCAATCAAACCTCTGCGTTTACAGTTTCTCGGCACTGAGTTTCAGACCGACAGAAAGGAATCGTACCCTGTGTGACCAACAGACGAACTTAGCAAATCTCAATTCCTCAAAGTTCTTTTTCGCATATGGTTTCTCTTGGCCGCCTCTGCCTCAGCTACCACCACTACCGGCATTAACCTTTCCTCCCTTGCCGCCTTTCCCAAGTTTCCCATTCCCTCCGTGTCCCTTCACTATGCCACCGTCCTCCCAATTTCCGTATCCAACCACGCCAGCATTACAGTTCCCATTCCCATTCATGCCCCTGCCGCCTTACCCACCGATACCCTCCTTTCTTCCCCAGCCGCCTCCGCCACCTACATTCAATCTAGGAGACCCGAGAACTTGGATACCACATATCCCTTCGGTCTCGTCCCCTCCTCCTCCCCAGCCTCGTCCTGCATTTAATCCATGGGATCCTAGAACATGGTTCCCGTTTTACCCTCCATCTCAACCAGGAACTCCTCAGGCCGAGCAACCATAGAATAAGTTCTTCAGGCAAGCAGAGTCTCATGGAAGAAAGCGATAGAGGCCTCGGATTCTACATTGCATCCATATATCGGTAGTTAACTGAACCTTTGGAAAGAGATTAAAGCTTTAATGCTCCAAAGTTCGTGGTTAATCGCTCGTCCCGATTCCTAAATGCTCAAGTAGTATGTATCAAGTTCTTTTCATGGATCTAAACATCAAGACTAATTGCTTGACAAATAAAAACCCTAACATGTTAGATTGAATATTACTAGTAAGCATCAAACACTACTAGATGCTCCAATCCGCTAACTGTCGGCTCTTCTTCGCATTCAAATCATAGCATTCATGTGATAACTTCACCATCCTTCATCAACTGACTGGAAAGTGTATCTTCGATTCAATGCACAAAGAATACCAATCACATCCACAAACAATCATCCAAATAATCGAAGGTCACCGCTATCGATCTCGTTTAAGTGCATCCTCACACTCATCAATCAAATTTTCCCTAAACCCTAAATCAAAAGACCAGCGAAGAGGAAGGAATTGATCGAGTCCTTTACCCTAGCTTTCTGCATTCTCTAATGGAGCCACCGAGGACGACACCGCCGCCATCGCCGTCGCCGCCGCCGAATCGCCGGAGAACAGTGAGAACTCCTGCAGTGTCATTGAAGGCGACAAGTGGGTTCCGGCGACAGTATCAGCCATTGTGAGAACTCGATGAGGAGGTTTGTGATAACTTCTGAACACATCAGATAACAATCTTTTTGATAAGAATGAGTCGGTCTACTCAACTTGGTTCAGAAAACTACGACCCCGATTGACACGGCGATACGAGGATCAGTTTAATCGACCCAAGCCCAGGGACTCACACCCCACATGTCAGTTGAAGACTCCCCAGAAATTGATCACTTGATCGCTCGCAGCCAAGTTGAGCCGTTAAGAACATTCACATTCTGATATAAATTAGTACCCAAAACACCACTTCCCAACAATACGAATTTCCATAATAACTTCACTAGGATATTTACATCTTCTACCTCCTAATGATGATCTTTCTAAAGTGTAAATGTATCACATGTAATCTGCTGACTGCAGAAAATGGAGTCTGTACATGAAGGTTTACTTCTCGGTCTTGCAGATCGGGATCATCTTCTCCAATCTCTTCACCTTCTCAACTAACTCGTCGATTGTCACAGAAGCACGCTGCAGTAATGGGAAAGAAAATCTCATTTAGAACAAACTGAAGTCTGAAACAAAGCGGAAGCATGTGATCAAAGACAATGCGATGTAGCTTTTGAGACGTATCTATAACCTTTAATTGTTTCTCAGTCTGTCTTCCTCGGCATCTCGTCTTCCCTTTCCTCTTGAAAAACTTCAATCAACGTTTCCTGCTCCTTGTCCATTTCTTTCAGCTTTTTCTTGGATTCCAATACCTGATCACGCAGCTTCTGCTCGGCATTTTGAAGCTGTTCATACCAGGCCAATACAAGCGTTAATTGGTTTAAAATTTTGGTAGTTAAGGACCTAAGGTTAAATAATAGTAGAAGCAATGGACTTGTAGGCTAAGCCAATAGACATTTACTCGCTCAGGGTTTACGTGACTAGTGCATAGTATATTATAGTATGGTTATTTAGAAGACTACAACACATTAAGCTAGCCACTGCAAATACACTTACCTGTGATTCAAGTGATCTACTTCTATCTCTTTCAAACTGTAAATCTCGAATCAATTCCTGAACTGACGAACCGCCCACTTCTCGTAACCTTTAAACATGAAAACTAGTTAGAAATCAGAAGGCTGCATCATTTAGATGCTAGCGCATTTAAGCTCTTCCATGAACATACAATCTTCTTTACCTTTTCGTCAATCTATTATTGCTAGTGTATTCATCTTCATTGACCTTTTCCTTCTGAAAATCAAAGAATCGATTAGGAAAAGCAAATAAACACTTTTCGAGCATCAGAAGCATCATACGCCAATGAAAAGCAAGAAGCACAAGATCTTAGCAATAGGACTCTGCAATTTCAGCCTTCAAATTTCAGCTGTATGCTATAAAATGTCATGCTCACGCAGGGCTAGGCAGAATACCTTCGTGAGCGTTTCCTGTGCTAGTGGAATGCCATTGTCTCTTCCTGTAACACCGTCTTCACTCGGACACTCTGGTGAAGTTGATGTCTCATTAAACCTCTTGTAAGACTCAGTATTGATGGCGCTCTCATTTCCTGTATGTCCGTTTGTATCACTGAACACATTCCCCATTGATGACTTGTTGGTACGAGCATGTCCATTCTGATCAGGTGGTGAATAAGAATTGTCATTGACCGCCAGAGGAATTGCTCTGATCGGCGAAGCTGGTTTATTGGATCTTATTCTTGGTGCATTACCAATTTTGTCACAGTTTTTGCGCCTGTACAGCATGTTAGCTTCAAAAATCATTGAAAAAAGATGGTGATGAGGTTATGTGACCAAGTAGAGAGAAGGGACAGACCAGTAAGTCTTTTGAAAGTGTACCAAGCGTGCTTCAAGTCTTGCAAGTCCAATGGTCCTCTCAAAACCTTGCTTGTCATAAGCTGGTGCGATGAAATTGGCTTCTAAGACCCCTATAGCCGAAAATTTCGTTCAAGGATCAGTAGAAAGAACATAAATCCAGCAAGGTTCCACCTTAACTGTTACGAATGGGTCAGTTAATAATAAACATAAACAATAACGAGTGCGCAAAAATAAATGAGACAAAGATTTTACGTGGAAACCCTTACGGGAAAAACCACGGACGGTCGTCGACGACGAAAAAACCACTAACCAAAAAGAGGACATACAAAAGGAGGTGCACTCAAAATATTAAGAATCTCACAATAAGGGATAGAGATAATAATCTCTAAAACAAATCCCTTAAACCCTCAATAT